>JABASF010001600.1:0-20639 GCA_019776145.1 Harlomillsia oculata
CAAGGTTTTCAAGTTTGATCAACTGGCGACGACCACAATGACTTCACGTCGCATTTTCTTCCACATCGTCTCGTCCGTTTTGTTATTTATGTAAATAAAGTTCCAGGTCAAATGTGAAGGGGACAACAAATTCTAGACGGTTTGCCTTTGATTAAAGATGGGGACGTTGACGTGCGTAAGCAAAAAGCCCTATTGCCCCAGTCAAGATGACTCACATGATCAATAAACATTAGCTTGTTGTGTGCGGTATCTGGAGAATCTGGATTTCTGGACAATGACAATGGACAGCAAAGTACACAAATAAGCTATGCGTGGGTCGAAACAAATATTAACACAAGACATTCAGATATCTTAAAGTCAACTTGATATTAATGTTGTTCTTTTGTGTACACGTTCCTGTGTTTGTAGGATATGGCATATTTACAAGGATTACGTTGCCTTTCTTTCCAGAGCCTGGAAATGCAATTTACTACCTACTTCCTAATTGTATTGCCTTCATGCGTAATACGGAAAATTGCCAGGAAGCATGCTGATATTCCTCACCAATGTCTTTACTTTGGCAGAGTTCAATCCCATTAGTTTACCAATCCTGTTCCTCCTTGCGAATACTTTGAAAAAGGAACAAAAAAGATTCATGGAAAACAAGTAGCTGTGCGTGGGTATCGTAGGACGAGGAAGACGACCGCACCTCAAAGTCACGTAGAACAGACCCGCCCATTGCGGATTCTGAATGAGATAGTACTAAAGCATGTAGGATATAAACGTACTCGGGACACTACCAAAAAATACGTGTCGTAGTGAAAAAAAGTGCAAGCTTTTTCTCTCGCGGAAATAAGAAGGGACAAGGAACACTCTGATGGATGATAGTCGACTTTTCTTGTAACAGTCCCATGCTCAATTTATCCTTCTGACTTTTCCTTGTGTCTTATTTTTTAAAAAAAAAAAGTTCGCTTTTACTGGAAATGGACCACGACCACTTTGGTAAAACTTGGATTGCAAAAAAGGTGTCGGTCGTTGTAATCGTAGTACGTTTTGCTGCTTGTGTAACACGTTTCGTAGTATGGCTGTGTGGCCGGTGGCAAGGCGGCCCGCCGTCTAGTCGCGGTCAGAAAATAAGGATGAACGACTCTTGGAAAAGCCAGTATTATAAAATAATACAAAAGCAAGACTAGGAAATCATCAGGAGACCAGGAGAGCGAAATCGATCTATGCAATACACACTTTCAGGGACAGAGAGAGGGAAAGTCGACAGTGCATGGTCGCGGAGGTCGACTTTAATATTGGATTGCCACGAGGAAAATGAGAAAGTCTCTTACTTTGACTCCTCGGATGAAATGAATACTGTGTCGTATAGTCGTGTGTAAGTAGCTACAACAAAAGTAGTCGTACGTAGTGCGTATATATGTATTACATTTGTGTCATAGTCGTAGAGGACTATTAAATGTAAACTCTTAAATGAAGAGAAAAGGCAAAAGACCAAAAATTATTGAGCTTTCAGTTCATCCGACTCGCTTTTGAAGCTTTCCGAGACTGTCTGTCGACTTGTGCATTCGTGTCGGCTAATGGGTTTCTCTTCTCGCACAAAAGGGGTATGCGATTACACAACGTAAGAGGAAAACCAAGTCAAAATACATTTTCCAGAGAAATAGGAAAATCTTTCAGTCAAATTACTCAAGGGAATGAACTAATGGACCAAAACGGACTGGACGACTTTTTCCTACGACTTTTTATACTGCGTTTCAGTCATTCATACATTACATAGTGTGTGATTCCATTCCATTCCATGAACTTTTATGTTGTGATTTTCAATCTGCCATGCATGTAGATGTATTGTACCAAGTAGTGTAATCTTTGTAAAATGTGACTGAGGCGTCTACTTTTTCAGCGGGATATCATCTCAGTCGCATTTTCCGGAATGAAAAGAAAGAAATCTTAGAAAAAGCACTGTCAAAATAATTGTGATTTGATTCACGATTGTTGTCTCCGTTTTGTAATTTGATATAAAATATTCTCAAGTTTAGGAGAAAAACATCTTTTCACGGGTAGTTGTTTCGGAGCGATCAAAGACGATGTAAGCCCGCTGGGGCCGGAACTGAGGGAAGAGACAAGGATTCAAGGAATCTTCCTACACAATGGAATCAAATGTAAACAAAACCTATCAACTTACATGATTATTACTGTTGAAACAGCTTAGGAAACAGGGTTACGCAACGTTTAAGTTGAGACGTTGAGAGTTGCAGAAAGGTTAAGAATACAACAGAAGAGGAGACGAGGACGAAAAAGCTTCTTTTCCAATTGCCTTTGGGCATTCAACATGCATTCTCAATCCGTGACTATGCATAAGAACTCAATCTCTTCTTGGCTTTTGATCTTTGAATTGGACCCACTTCATAAATTAGGTGAACCTTCGCGTCTTAATATGATGCAAGAGCACAAAATCTCTGATGAAATTATTGACAAACCAACTTAAACCCAAATTAATTAGTGGGACGAGACGACATTCTCGAATTTTGTATAAACGCCTTCGGCCTAACCAGCTCTTACTGTTTGCAAATTCCAAAATCACTTTCAAAATGGATTTTAATTCAATTTTATAAGCCCAGCTAAAAAGTTGATACTCAAAAGACCAAAGGGGACGTTATTATTGTTTCCGTTTGCTCTCTTTGGGTCTCGTGTACAAACTTTGGGAGGAAATTGCTTGTGTAATCTCCTTACAAGGAATAAAAGAATTTTGGGAATGTTTACTAGTGTGTGTTAGCAATGATTCTTCGTTCCTTCTTCAGAAAGAGCAAAAAGCATTCGGAGATTGGAAAAGTAACTGGCATTATTTTCCTATGGCTTCTTAAGTAAAGAAAAGTCTCACATGCTCACCCCGGAATATCGTGTCATCATGACTGAGTTGGTTGCAAGGAAGCGTTTCGTTTCACCATTAGTATTATTTTGCTATTAAAGCTTATTCGAGAATCAATTTCTAGTGACACAAAGTTAAGTCACATGGAAAAAAAGGTTTTTTGGGAACTCACGAATCCTATTTTTACCCTGTAGCTCGGAGAGAGCTAATCATGCCTCTCAACAAGGAAACAAATGAAAGAATAGTAGCTTTTTTCCCGTTCCAACAAAATGCAGTAAATACTTTCCAATTCATTCAATACGTCGTTCTCAACATTCCACCAAATTGTTTTAGTAGTGCGCTCTCAGTTATTCGTAAACTACAAAAAATGTCCTTATAAGTTCAAGTTTCAGGTTTGACTAAAACATTTAGATTTTTAAATAAGCTAGCTATTTATACGTACTATAATACTATTATATTGCGCAAGTTGAGTTTTGTGCACTTGCTATCTGGAAAACTGGAAAAGCAAGATAGAAAAAGAGATTGGACAAGTTGGTTTTATGTGTGTTCAAGGAACAAGGCACGTACGCATTACACGCCTGTTAACGAATGAATCTTGTCATCAGCTACTGTGTTACTCTGGAAAATGGGTTTTTATACGACGCACTTCAAAAATAGTTTTAAAAAAACGAAAAAAGGCAATATAAAAAACAGTTTTTGTATTCTTGATGCATGCGGCAGCATGCACGAACCATATGAATTCTGTCAGTTTGACTTCTTCGCCGAGTTGTTTTGCTTCAACAACTGGAAAGGCACTCAAAAAGTAACTTAAGACCACCAAGACATGATAAGTTTGTCATCACCAAAGACTTTAAATGGTTTCTCCAGGTTTTCTCATTGAGAAATGCGAGAGTATGTAACTTTATGTACCTTTTAACCCTTTCTTTTCACTTTTCC
The DNA here is from genome assembly GCA_019776145.1 of Harlomillsia oculata. Taxonomy (NCBI): domain Eukaryota; kingdom Metazoa; phylum Arthropoda; class Collembola; order Entomobryomorpha; family Oncopoduridae; genus Harlomillsia; species Harlomillsia oculata. The sequence continues at coordinate 3,788 of JABASF010001600.1, forward strand.
AGCTGTATATATTCCTACTATAGGCACTACTGGAGAAGACGTATTTTGCTTCTTCTTTTTTCGTCTGCTGTCATGCATATTTCACTGGAGACAAACTTGCTCCGAAGATGAGATGAGAAGTCGTCGGCGGACGAAGAAACCGAAAGAAAAAAACAAATACCTGCAGGTACGTACGCGCGTTCTGAGCTCAACAGATCCGTGACAGTTGGACATGTCAGATATCATAATCCCGTGTGTGTGCATACGGCACAAAGTGATCATATCACGTTTTCTGTCGACATTTTGGACACAGAGGGAGACCATGACTCTTCTAATCCTTCCAGGAATTGCCCACATCTGGATAAGACTTTGAAGAGAAGGAAAATCACATAGAAGGAAAATAATAAAAAAAGGTAGCTTGCTCCCGACAGACTCTCGAACCTTCCGTGTGTACCATACAACCCGAAAACTTGCTCCTTCGTTTTGCAGTAGCAATGCTTGAACTGTTACAGTACTTGTTCATCGTGATGCTCTCACTATAAAAAAAGAGTCTGGAGACTCAAGTCTACTGTGAAATCACAGAGAACCATTTGGAATTACGACCGTCTAAGTAGCCCATCGTCCTCGAACTGGATGTCACGACAGCATCAACGTGCATATGTCACACACGACGAGTCATCCGACTCTTATGACTCAGTCTACTCACAAAGAACGGATACAAGCATTGCCAATAGTTTTCGTCAACAACACAAAAATTTGGCAAATGGGACAAAATAGGATTTTTGAATTGCACGGAGAAAGAGGAAAAGGCAAATGGAAAAATACATGGGCAGGGTCATAAAAATGATACTGTGACGAAAACGAAGCCATATGAAACGCGCAATGTGGTTTTCTTCAGGTGGAATAATAAAAAAAAGCTCGTTCGTCGTTTTCTCTCCTTTTTGGCATGACCAAAAAGAATTACTCGATTCGCATAGATCACAAGAAAAAAAAGTAGGTAAGAGTTTTTTATGTGCGGAAACGGAAACAGCACAGAAAAACGGATAAAACAGGACGAGGAATCCAATTAAAGAAAAAGCATCGTGAAGATCCACGACCGGAGCGAAGGAAAAGATACTGTTTTAGCCTGTTAGCCTTTAGGATTGCAGAAAGGGAAAAAGCAGACGATCATATCAAAGCTCATCATCGTAATAAAGTCAAAGGGAAAAAAATGCTGGAACTCTGGAACAAAGAAGTGAAATGAACTGACCAGAATGATTCCATCTTCTCCAGAACTCTTCACAGTGGCACCAAACCATTGGTTTGACTTCTCATCGATTTGCTTCCCGTCCACTACATTGTTTCCTACGGATTACAAAATAAGAGCACGCATGAATATTTTTTTATCCTCCAGTCATGTGAATACGTGTAACGTGGTGTAACGTCTTATATGAGCATCACGCTAACACTAACAATCTTAAGAAGAATGACTTTCTGTGGCTTTTCGCCTCTCCCCTTGTTTTTTCACGCCGTCTCTCCTCGTCCTATTTGATTTATGCTTGGCATGCCACTTGAGGCTGACTGTGCTGTGGTGAGAATGACGAAGATTTTATATACATTATTTATGACGAATTATATTCCACCAACCACGTCATCATTTTATTCAATGCTCCATTCCCAACAATCAAACGAGACAATTCAACATCTAACACGTAAATATTAGGAATGTATTTTATATTTACTGTCCATTTATAAAGACCAAAACCACATGGCCGACCAATCGACGCCTTTCTAAAATCCCCACCTACTTTTTCTATACCTTAAAAAAATCGGACTAAAAACGCCAAGAATCCAAAAACATGTTCGGGGGACGAGACAACGACAGGCATTTACGATTTACTAACTTCACCAACTCATTGGCAGGAGTTGAAGTTGCAGTCGACCAGAAATGCTGACATGCATTTGCTGACATTTGGCAGTATAGGAAATACTGCAATAGTCATACGAAAAATGATGTTAGTTCCTGATTCTGTGTGTCTTCTAATATGTTGTTGAGGAGAACGCCAAGGAAAAGACCAATTTTTTGGCGTTTCATCCCTTGTGAAATGGAGAGAGGGCTGTGTTACGTCACTTTTTTCCTAAAGTGTATATATACATGGGTAAAGTCTAGTAAAGTGTAGTGTAACCTATAATACGTAAAGATGGGAAGTTGTAGGCGCAGAAGGAATGAAGTTTAGTATGTCTTGTGTGTTTTAGTTTCCGGGACCCTAGCACCTTTAGGTCTTTAGCCCTCATCACTTTCCCTCTCAGTGAGGAGTCAGTGGAGTGTACATTTAGGATGAGTGTGTATCTGCGACATTTCTGCGGGATGTTGTACTCCTGAGACAGAATGGGACAGACCGGGAAGAAGAAGAAGAACAAGTCTTCATGGAATATACCAGAAATATTGGAAGGGAAGCAGGACAAGAACTTGGACGCGTTTCGTTGCATTGGCATGGAATGGCACACTGTTTGACTACAGGCGTGTGTGGTATTGGTTTGGTATCCAATCCATGTGGTTAAAGTGCTGCTGGTGCTAGTGACTTGTGCCGTGGGAGAAGATCGGTTTATGTCTATTTATAGGTTTTGGAAAAGACATTTCTACTACAACATGAGGATGAACGGAATAACAAGACTTGTGAGTCTGTTGAGCCTGAGCGTGCCTCCTCCATCCTTGTCATCCTCCTACTCCTCCATTGAGAGTGAGAGTTTTGACTCGAGTCGACGAGTCCTCGAGTCTTCAGTAGTTTATTCCGAGAAGACTTGTTGGTCTTCCAAAACGGAGTTTTTTTTTCACGCACGTTTACGTTCCCGTTCCTTCTTGTTCTTATTCTTATACTCCGTTTGCTCCTTTTACATTTGCACAGTACGAGAGAGAGAAACAGCATTTTGAGAAACGGATTGGAACGGGTGATCCTCTGTAGAGGACTCGGGAATCTTCCACGTTCTAACTTCATTCAAAGTCTTCTCCAGTCTTATTATTACAGTACGGTCGAGGACTTTAAAACTTTGTAGGCCGAGAAGTCTGAAGAGATGAGAGTCGGGAAGGCGAAAAGATGAAACTTATTATTTTCCTCGTTTTGTTTCTGGAGGCAGATCCGTAATCCGTACGTCCATATGTGTTTGCTGATATGCCGTCAGTGAGTTCGAGAGTGTGGGCTGTGTTTAAGATTTTTAGGGACATTGAAGGAAGAATCCGAGGAAGGCTCCCTTCAAGGCCTCCTTTTCCTCTCCAGCTTGGAATCTAATAAGACCTTGTCAGTCTGTATGTCTTTTGGCTCACTACCGCTCTTGGGAATGAGAAGGACTGGATGACTGGATCGGATGTGAGAGATGCAACACACATGGCATTCGAAGGAATGAGGCAATGTTCGCCGACAACGACGGCTCAAGACTGAAGCAGAGGCACTTGCACTTGTGCCCACAGCAATTCAATGGTCCATAAGGAAGTCTTCCTGCGTTCCTGCATATCATGGAGGAGAGGAATAAGGAATCAGTTTGGTGGACGACGACGGACGAGACGAGACACACAGACACACAATAGACAATGATTCCACTCACAAACGAAAGTTTATAAGGAGAAAAAGTGCTTGAGAGTCATCGTTTTCGGCTGGGACTAGGAGAGAGGTCGCAGCCCCAATCCCAAATGTAGAAGACAATTTCAAAAACTCTGGAGAATACAATGAGCCACACTGTCTATTCAGTCGTTCAGTCGAGTGGAAGAGTTTAAGACTCGGACTCAGAGTGGCATACTAATCATGAGGCCTTGTTGTGTGCCTTCCATCTCATCTGCCACCAGCGCAGCGGTAAGTCAAGGAAATGCGTAAGAATGGAATGGAAATTGTACTGGAAGGAAGAAGACGAGTCAGCAGTCCCAGTCGCCTTCTCGCATGTGTGCACCCGAAAAAGGGTCCTTTACCATTTCTCCGAATGGAATTGGAGGCTGGAAAATCAAGGCACATGGCAAATGGCATTGCCTCATTCTGCCTGGACTCTCCAGCCTTTAATACTATACCAGAAACGACCAAGACGTCATTATATCATAGAAGATCTGCGCCCTGGCTATAATGCACTAATACGTTATTATGATAATTACACAGTTGTGCGCAAGTATTAATTATATTATGCGCTTTCATCTTATCATCTCTTGATCCTTTTTGGAATTCTGGGAAAGTTAATATGGAATGACTTGACAAACCTTGTCTGTCGAAAGGAAGCTGTTGACAAGTATCAGGTTGGTCACAGCTGCAGCGGTACACGGCTCCCGCCGCTTTCACGCCTGGCTGCCGCGAGTCCGCCTTGGGAGCCCCGACCAAAATCCTATGGAAAAGATCAAAAGGAAGAGGTGGAATTAAACACAGCGCACATGGCTCTAATTGAGTTTGCTCACTCTTAATTTGAACTGGTTGCATGCAAATGAAAGTTACTTATAGGACCTCACGCTTGTAAAACATTGAAAGTGGATTTATGCATCCGTCTTGCCTCTTGTCGACTCCTGCGAGCTGCGACTACCGAATTAAAATCATTTGCAATTTCCCTTATATACACTCCTTTACTTTATAGAAAATGAGTCATTCTGCTCACAAAGAGGCAGAGTGGTGAAACCCAAATCATCATCGTGATCACATCATCATAGTCATACATAGTGGATTCCCATTCGCACACACATTCTCTCTTCATGAAAATGAAAGGGCCAAGGACGTATTTATGCACTCTCAAGGCCCACTCGACTCCATCGCATTTCATTTTCATGAGAAGTGAGTGTGTGTACACAACGTCAAAAGTAGAAACACGAAAGGAGAACAAACCATGACACGTTGGAGTCCTTGTGCTGCGCAAGGGAGAAACCGAACATGCTCCCGGAAGGTCCTCGGTGCGTGATGACGGTGGGCACATCAATATTGAAGCCGTTCACGAGTGCCGCCAACACCACGAGGTACAAGCCACAAACACCCGTCCAAGTCACCGACATTGTGTCTCCTATCTGCTACACACGTTGTCGTCTCCAGTTACACCTGTTTCATCTGTGTTCAGTTTCTCGATCCTCTCCAGGAGTCACAATCTTCGCAATCCTTCTTGACTAACTATGTCCCTATAACTGGAGAACGTAAGTTTTTTCTTCAGTCTGAGTGATTCCTCTATATTTGGCACATACACGCACAATTCATGAAAGAAACACGCCACACGACACGAAAACACCAGTTTACACGAGAACAACAATAATAACAACACTCTCACTCAAATTGTTTTCTTCCCAAGGCACAAAATACTTTATAGTAATCCAATTAATGTAATTACGGTATGAACAATAACACTGCGCTCTTGAACTCTTTTGAACTCGTATTTAAGGTGAGGAGAAGAAGCGGATTCGGTGAGACGAGACACGTGGAAGGGGAATGTGTCTCGGCTCCATGCAGAGGAAGAAGTGATGCTAATGACGATGCGACATTTACATTTGGGATAAAAAGAAAGCACTCAAGGAAGGAAGAAGTATGCAGTGATGATAAGGATGCGGATAGATGGAAAAGAGCACTTGTTCCTGGGGCAATGGAGGACTGACAAGGCTTGGTAAACTTGGTATGTTCCGCGACTCAGTGCATTGTGTCCATGCTGATGATGACAGGCGTGACACAGTCCAGCTCTCGCTCCCAGCTCAGGTGTGAGTCAATCTGCTAATGAGGGTCGGTGTCGGAGCTGGAATATTTATTGGGCTGTAAGCCTCGTCGTTGGTTTTGCTCGTTTGTTGTTGGATGAAGCACCTCAGCCTGGAATGAACTTGGCAAGAGTCGAATGGAGACTGATGAGGACGAGTTGAAGTCGTTTTCTTTCTGTTGCTTCTTTTTTCAGGTCCAACTCCCACACTTCGGCTGACTCCAGCAAGCACTAAGCAGCCAAAAGAGAGAGTATATCAAAACAGAGCAGTGAGTAGTCACTAGTCAGGCCTTACTGGCTCAACTCCATCAAATGTTATAGGTGACTAGTTTCCTTTTCGTATTGGATGTTAGTAAGTAGTCATGCTTTAGTGTACTACGTGGAAGGAAGCTTTCAGAGACTGACTGAGTAAAACGAGAGGAAAAAGGGCCGGGCGTTAGCGTTCAGTGTTCCACTCTTTCAGTTCACTAGCTTTTCGTAGATTTCGTTTCTTTAGCGTACTACTTCCACTCCGTTTCCACTTGGTTGTCTCGTCTGCCCCGGGCTTTCTATGCCTTTTCTACCCGCTATTATCATACAAACTAACGTATAATATGACTCCACCACCGTTCCTAAAACTTATATGAGATTTCACCCGCTCGCTCCTCGTCTCGTCGTCGCTGCCAAGATCCTCACACCGGAAGTGTACACACCCAAGATCAACAACCAATGGCCTCAAATCTCACTTTCCCAACTGACACTCATATAGCAGTTTGCCTTCATAGCCTTTTCTCATTCAATTTATCCCTTCATTAATCCTCAATTTGACACTGTAATTAGCAGAGATTAAACCCGTGGTGATTCTAAATGCAATTTCCCTCATCTTCTACGTTTTAGGTGCAATCAACTTCCATCAAAGAACAAATCCACCAGAAAATACCCTTTTGGGGAAATGCGAGACGTTTGAGTTGGCTCCAGGGAACTCTTTGGGATGATGCGATGGCATGGCATGGCTAAAGGAGCTCAAAACACGAACAACGAGTGAGAAAAGGAAAATGTTTTTGCGAAAACTGACAAGAAGTGACTGTTCACCGCAAAATCCCTAGCTGGCTATACACTTCTGCTTGACTGACATGGACTGTGGGGAAATGGAAGTTCTCACGCTATGATGATGATCTGTGTTCACTCTAATGCTAGCAGCGGCTCAAATTTTAAATGCAGATAAATGCAGACGGCAGAATTGTGAGTCATCCCTCATGTAAACAGTGAGGAGGAGGAGAAGTGACAAGTCGACAAGTGGTCACAACTCGCGGTTTTTCCAACTTGCTCCGCAAAACTATTGTACAGAAAAGTACTTAATGTACTTTAGAACTTTGACAAGTGCGACAGCAGCAGCGAAGAGTCACATGGAGAACCTGGAAGGCACAAAAAGTGGTAGCAGCCGGAAAGTTGACGCGGGTCGACCGAATGTAAATATTGTAGGGAACTACTCGTGGATTTTGAAGTGAGAACATGAAAAGCGCTCCTGCCTGCTGCTCTTACTCGATCCTCTGCTCTTTCCATCTTCAACTACACCAAAATGTGCGTTTTCGTTTTTGCCATATCGCCTTGTCTGATTTCTCGACAAGCCGACAAAGGTCGCAATGCTTGCAAAGTGGAGACAACGCGAGAAAAGGAACGAAGGATGATATAGTAAAAAGTGAGCAGTTTCGAGTTCTCCTCTCAACACTCCCTTTGAAGACTTCCAGCCAACACTACTGACTTTTGCTTGCTTGTTAGCTCACTTCTGCACCACAGATTAGCAAACTTAACCTCTTTTGACTGACCTCAGAATGCAAATCAGTTGCCAAAAGTTAGCCAGATTTCCAGAGACTGGGAAAAAAAATCGAATACGCGTCGTTATACAGTAACGTAATACTTTTCGGAAAATGGAAAAGTTGCTTGAATACTTGGCGTGGTCTGTCGAACCGTGCGCTTGGAGAATTTCGAGGAAGTTTGTTGCTTCTTCGTGCACGACCACGTCTCAGAGAAAACGTCCTCGCGAATTACAGCTTTTGGAAGCCCAAAGCCCACTGACTCTGACTTGACTCCCTTGCATCATCACATCACCCGGTAAAGAGACTGAGTAATACAGTGTGTGGTGTGATGTGAATGTGACGCTGTACTATCAAGTCAGAGGTGTTCTATTCTATTTCCACTGTATATACACAAGGCAAAAGGAAACTTAACGTCTCTCCAAGATGAAGAAGTACCCAACTGAAAAAGACATGGAATAAGATTGGAGAAGATGCTTATTGCTTTATATATTATGTGCCTTGTCTTTGCATATCCACGGATCTTTTTGGTAAGAGGAGTAGAGTCTTCGTCGTCAGTCACCAACCTTCTTATTTCTATACTGTAATACTGCATGTTTTCTCAAGGGGCGTCTCAGGACGAGAACGTCCCGTCTCGTCTTTGCCTTATATACTGAAAACCCAAGCTGGATGCTGCATCTCTGAAGCTCTCCTTCAGCTTCTCGACTATAACTAGCTTGAATCATTCTTATATGCAGCCTCATGCACACACAACAGTCACCGTACAAGATGTTAACCAAGTTTGGTGATGCCTGACGTCACACAAACACCAATCTGCTTCTTTTTCCTCCAAATTCTAGCTCCGAATGGTATTTTCAGCTCCAACTTGACTTCCAGACTAAAGCTCATCTGAAGAATTTTCACATGCTATCAGGATTTGTCGGGGCAAACAAAGTATTTCCTTGCAAAAAATTGGATTAGTTTCCTTCCTGTGCTCTGTGATTGAGATGCTTTAGTGTTTCAAGCCGTAGCTCTGTATTTTTTTTGCATCAGAAGAAGTAGAAGAAGAAGGTTGCTTTGCCATGCATTTGCTTCATAACCCTTTCGCTTTAGGTGGTTGTGGTTGTGCTGATGGGGCATTGGGCACTCATGAGACTCATGTTCCTTTCCTTTGATCAGAACAAGAGGAATGTGCGTGTGCGTATGTTTTCCTATGAAAATGCACATGGGAAACTCATTCTGTGTGGGATGAAGTGACGAAGACGACGATGACCAACAAAAACAAATCTGGTACACTCACTCAGTTTTGTGACCCCGGTTAGTCTGTATATCACGACAACCCACATCATTTCACTCTCTTTTTAAGGCCAAACATACCAACAAGTGCGTGTTTACGTGTCGACGTCATCGTTTTTGTCTCCTCGTCGCAAATGCAATGTCCACCCGGTGCATTTTAATTTTATGTCGTTCATGAATTTAAATAAAGCTGACTTTTGTGGTAACAAACTTCCTTCGTGTCCGATTATCCTTAAAAAATCGTCAACATCCTCGGAACTTGGTACAACCATTTTTAGTAAGGTAACATTGCATCACGTGCATGAATTGTGGGGAAAGCTGATTCTCTTCGTTGGTTGTTGTTGGTCTTTAGTCTTCATCTCTGCAATTTCTTGGGTGTCACCCGTCTCGACGACGACGAGACGTTCACGTCGGCGGATTGTCATATGCGAGTAATGCAGAGGAGAGATAAGGGACTTTGCTTTCGTTAGCCCATGCTGCGAAATACATTGCAAACTTAACGACCTTTTAGCAATATGCGTTGGTGGATGTGTGCCAAAGGTACTTTACCACCTGGTTGCGTTGTGTGTATGCATAAAAAACAAATGTGTTCATCCGTCCGCCTTATCTTTTTTGGCCATATGTCACACAAAAAAAGTGATAAAATAGCGGAAAATTGCGCGCTCCGCCATGATTCAAGGTGTAAAAGGAAGACTAAGCGTGGTCAGTCATGACTTATAAACTCACACGTGAATGAAACTACACAAGCGTGAAAGGAAAGCAACAATGAGAAGAGCATGTTGAGAGCTAATGAGAAGGAGGGTTGAGGGCTCATCCTTCATGGTATTAGGATAATATATACTGGAGAACCTCTCAATGATGATTACCTGAAGCCGTTCATAACACGAAAAGCTATCACATCATGTAATCTGTGTTTTGTTCCAAATTACCAATCAGCCGACACATTTGATGAAGAGCCTATGAACTGAACAAGTTACGGCCCACTGTTATTTTATTTCTCCTTACTACAAAAGCTATCACATCATGTAATCTGTGTTTTGTTCCAAATTACCAATCAGCCGACACATTTGATGAAGAGCCTATGAACTGAACAAGTTACGGCCCACTGTTATTTTATTTCTCCTTTCTACGAGATTGAACGAACGTGATTCACAATCATCAGTTTAATACATCATTATAACAGTATTATAGTGTTATCCTAATATAACAAATTAACGACAACATGATACGGTTTCTGAAGATTCTGCACCATAGCACAGCACAATATGAATCATAATATGGCTATTTGGGAGAGCAAGAGGGAAGATGGGAAAAGGGAAGGCTTGGTTTGGTTTGTGAAGGCAGAAACGTGAACATTGGGGATGATTTTGAAATTTGAATAATGTGAACCTCTTGCGAACAATAAAATTATGACAGCATCCTCGAAAGCTTAACGAACATCTATAGAGCGATTTTGGACTACGATTAGAAATGTCCTCATTAGGACTTGCCATTGAGATAAGCTTTGTCAAACATATTCAACTCATTGATGAGGTAACCTCCTTTGTTCTTTAGAACTTTGGCTTGACTCGCGAGTTCTTCCAGACCAAGGATCTCATGTTCCAACTGCTTCATCTCCTGCTCCATTTCAGACGTAGAAGAATCCACCAAATGACACAGCCGAGCAAATGTAGACGACAGTTCTCTACAAAAAGAAAAAAAAGGGTTTCATATGCTCTCTCTCGCAAGTCGCAAAGTTGAGTCAAAGTCAAAATGCGTCGTCTCTCAAAAAAAACCTCACTCTGTGTGTTCACAAAATTAAGCGCATTTGCATGACAAATGACCACGCTTTTTTTAAAAAGGAGAAAAAAAAAGACAAAGTTGTGACTTACTGTTGCACTTGATGGCTGCAGTTGGCAGATGTAAGATCTACGATCATTTTCAACTTTCGCGTCGCGTGATCCACATACTGACGCTTGAACTCACGTTCTTTCGCTTTATTTGTCCATGTGAGTCGATGGTACAAGTACAAACCACCATAAGCCATTCCAGTGATGGCAATAACTCTCCACCCGACGGTTTTGAGGAGCTGTGTCATTACATAATAAAACAAATGAAATTATAATGTAATTATAATTAATAATGCTGTCAAAATCGTATTTGTTGCGAGGGCGTCAAAGGGAATGGAGCGTTTTATTAATCAACCAGTGAGTGAGGGAGAACAAGACAGATGAAGTTAGAAACAGGGATATCGAAGCGGATTTCGATTTGATGTGTTAAACAGTTATGGAGCAAACAAGAAGAAAAGAAAGATGATGTTGAAAAGTGAAAGTATGTAATAGAACAAGAAGAAAGAGATAAAGGAAACGTACAAATCCAGCGACAAGAAGTCCTCCCATGGTGCCTTGACTAACAAATGAAATTATAATGTAATTATAATTAATAATGCTGTCAAAATCGTATTTGTTGCGAGGACGTCAAAGGGAATGGGGCGTTTTATTAATCAACCAGTGAGTGAGGGAGAACAAGACAGATGAAGTTAGGAACAGGGATATGGAAACGGATTTCGATTTGATGTGTTAAACAGTTATAGAGCAAACAAGGAGAAAAGAAAGATGATGTTGAAAAGTGAAAGTATGTAATAGAACAAGAAGAAAGAGATAAAGGAAACGTACAAATCCAGCGACAAGAAGTCCTCCCATGGTGCCTTGACTCGTAATGGATGCGACGGCAATCCGAGACAATAACGACCAGTCATCATTATTACCGTTGAAAAATGACGTGGTTGGATCATTAGTGGGTGTTAGGGGAGTTAATGGCTGTTGCTGCGGCACTGGAGGCAACCCGCGTGGAATCTGTGAAAAAGAAAATGCAGTTCATCTTTATAAATCTTGCCATTTTTTGAGTCCTGTCTCCGGTCAAAGGAATATTTATGACGGAGATGTAATAATTTTGTTAGTGCGTATGTCGTATGATTCGGTATCGTAGGATGGAAGGGATATTGCATTGTGCTGTGTACCTGGTCAGGAAAAGACTTGCGAGGTTTGGAGGAAACATGGCCAAAGAATCTTTTCAAGAGGGCTTGCATGCCGAAGGTGAAGCGGAAGGTGATGTCTTCCTTGAAGTCTCCGCAGAGGTTATCACAATTGAGTCTGTAGAGGACCTCAAAGGGTTCCCTTCTGGGAAGGAGACCCGCCGTCAGATTTCGCTTGTCCGGAGGCAACAAGGCGAACATTCGTTCAGTCATTTCCTTCTGGTGGTTCTCCATGTTCATCGCCACACAACTGCTAAGTCTCGCCCTGAGGTTAGAGCCGAGACCCGCTTCCACATGGGAGTGCAACTCTTTTTTGTAGACATTGAGAACGAGGTTGTCAGGATGGAACGGAGCTGCGAATTCCTCTACAAGCTCACTCAAGCGACGGATCTCTTCGCTCAAAGCCTTGCTCACACGGCACTCCACATCTTCGACCATGTGCCGAATCTTCTCTTTCATTTCTTGCGTCAAAAGTTGTAGTTGTTTGTCCGTAAAGTCAATTTTGTCCCAAAGTTCCTTTCTCCCCATTGTTTTGTCCGCTCTCAGCTTTTGGGTACTGCTAAAAATGTTCTCCATCATGCTCATAGTTTCCTTTGCAATGTGCTTTCCCCGATGAGAGTGTTGTTCGAATTTCGTCCTCACAGCTGACTTGGAGATACACTCTTCAAACTTCCTTTCAAAATCTTGGAATTCAAAGCATCGTTTGGCAAATCCCTCTGGAAACGCTCCAGCTGCACATGCAAACAAACAAACATTACAGTAATACATTGGCTTTTTGAATTTCAAACTTGTGAACAAACAATTTCAAGGAGCGAGACTACATCCAAAAAGCCTCAAGGCAAAGCCGCATAGGCCTTCATCTGATTCGAAATCTGATTAGATGCACCGTGTGTACATTTGTCTTTTCGAATTCTAACCGTACGGCTTTCTTGGTTTCAGCTTCCCCTTGACTCTCGCTTCACAATTCCAACTTACTTTGAAGAGGTGACCCGCTTTGCTCTGCCAGACGAGCTTGAAGCACTTCCTTTGCCGAGATGAAGAAGACTCGCTCTCCCACTTGCTCCTTTGTTACCACTTTCAACTCTTTCACCAGAAAATCTGAAGTCCTTTCCAAATGTTGAGCTCTCACCTAACCACATGCCAAAACCATACATTCACATTCCAGTTTAGAACAACACGACATGACTCTTCTACTTCATGTACATATAAATATATTCCTTAATTCTAGAAAACAAAATTATATTGCCCCAGGGCTTCTTTCTCTTTTTGGAACAAGTTAACAAAGGATGAGAATGAGACCATGAGACTATCGCTTTTTTTATTTAAAAAAAAAGCGTGTACAGCAGCCAAAGCGTCAAACTCTTACCTGACTCACGTCAATCGGCTGCGTAGGACATAAAAGAGATATAAACACGAACTACTCGTAAAAAGGAAGGACGAAAGGAAACGAAGAAGAAAGAAAACGTATTCATTCACATAAAAGGAGAAAGTGATTTCGTACCTGGTCCAGGAACTCTGGTTCGGAAGCGGAAGCATCCCATCGATTGTTGAGTATGAAAATATTAGGCTTGGACAAACGAGTCGACACTTTGTGAAAGAAGTTCTTCTCCTGTGAGATATCAAAAAAGCAAAATACACGTACGTGAGTGAGTGAGGAGGAGAAAAAGACATGAAAAATGAAAGTGTTTGTGCATGTGTGCACTTGAATGGAGACATGAAAAGGAATGCCAACACTTGAGTTCACAAAGTGCTAATGTTACAGAAATATTATGATACTCGGGGAAAATGTTCAATGCTCACCGTGACCATGAGAGTTGACTCTGAATTGGCCACCAACACGAACACGTCCGCATCCAGACAATGTTTGTCAATCCACTCGTCCAAATTCGGGGAAACATCAATCCCAGGAGAGTCTACAAAAACGACGTCATCTCGGAGCAATGGACATTTCTCCTTGGGCCAAAACACTCGGACGAGAGCAGAATCCGGTAATTTCTCTTCGCTCAGTGCATTTGCTAGTTGTTTCACAGTCGTGATGTTCTTTCGCTCAGCTGATTCCTCCGAAATCAAGTACCCTTCTCCTGGGGTATCCGAACCTTAAAAACACATCACAAAAAAAAAAACAATTTCTTACTGTGTCTCTTGTCCAGTCTAGCATCATCATTTTTTGTCCTTTCTTTTACTTTACTCTCTACTCCGCATTTTTCTTGCAACCGAACCTATCCAACAAACCCTTAGAGACTGATGCAAAATTGATCTTATCGTACCCAAAACAAATTCATGTATTCAACATCATCAGCATTCAGCATGACGGGAAAGTGCAAAAAACCCATTATTTGCATTATTGCATTATCGGCACAGTGAATTAAACTGGTCATGTAACATTCAACAACCCATGTCAACAATGAGAGGAAGCGGAATTGCGTGACCAGCAAACACATAAAAGTGTAGGAAAAAGTTTCGGGAGCTACCACGTTCATTCTCGTCTTCCGGGCATCACAGGAGCATAAGCCGGAGTCTGGAGTGCTGGAGAAGCATAAAGAATTCGACCTAGTATGGAAATATCCGAATTTCTGCGCATTCATTTATGCAGCAATAAAACAACTTTTTGACACGTACGTACGACTCACTTAAGTGTCAGAGCGTATTAATGCATCAAGTTAGGGAGAAACACATCCATGCATAATAAAAAGCAAAGTTTCATACACCTCTCACTTGCGGACAAAGATTCATAGCACATTCCATTCCATTGTACGCACACAACACGCAAAAAGTTCCTTGAAAATATTTTTGGACTGTCTGTTTTTGAGCCGAGTCTGCTCAAACCTTGAGCCATAATGCAAAGTACACAACAAAAGCGTCTTATGACAACGGAGGATATTTTGTGTGCATCTGTCACCATAAAACAACAAACTCAAACTTCTCACTCCAAATTCCCAAAGGACAAGTAAACGTCATCCTTACAGTCCAAAAAAGAGAGCATTGATCAAAATTGATTGCACCAGCCCAATATAATATCTCTCTTCATAATACCATATTGTGCTTGCATTGTTGGATTGTTCTCTAAGGAAGTTAACATATCTGTTGTTGTAACGATTCAGAGATTCTCTTATATTTTTATCCTATAAAACTGATGGATGCGAAAGGGTGAAGAGCCGACAGGAATCGATGGGTTCGAGTTAATCAAAGCCACTTGCAATAAGACAAATAGCACACATCATTTTTGCAGAAACAAAAGAATGCCACCGCCCATTCTTATGGGATTAATAATATCTTAAGAGTTAAGAGCCTCAAGCGTCATCTTCTTCAACTCTTGAATTGAACCTTTTGGATCTTTCCAACTCCTCCCTGCACACTTAAGCATGACTTTTTATCTTATATGAACAATTCAATTCACCCACACGTGGGAGTACACATGGGACATGCAGGTTGTCCATTTTGCTACCCGCATTTGGTCCATAGATAGGATTAATGTCGTGTCATAAATCCATTGAGCCTTCAGGTAATACCTTTTAATTTGCGACCGTCATTTGCTGTGTACTCATGACTCAAGTTTTACTGCAGTTGACACTATATTGCTTTCCCAAGCATTCGTCAGCGTCATCAAATCCTCGAGGTAAACACACCCACCCAACATGCCATGTGTGGAACGAAGAACTAAACTATTTTCCAGATCCATGTACTACAAATCCGGTCAAGGCCAGTTTCAATGTCCTACATTCCAGATCACGTCCAAAAATGTCCAGGACAACAATAAGCTTAAACCAATTCTTCTTATCATAATTTCCCCAAACTTCAGGATACTATACTTCATATTCATAAAGACAAAGAGAGGGTTCACAAGTACCTTCGACTTGTAGAAAACAACTGGTCGTGTGTCCAATACCACTCGGGAGGATTTTATCCTTGAGCATGGCGTTGATCACAGTGGACTTTCCATTACTCGTTCGACCGAAAAAGGCCACCTTCATGTGATCTCTAGCAAGGACATCACGAATTCCCAGGACCTTCTTTGAAAAGTCTGAAATCTCTTTTCGTTCACATTCCGACACGACGGCTTGATCCATAGGAATTTCTAATTTTAAACAAAACCAAAGTATTGATAACCATATAAGAGCAGAATTGCAACATTGACGTTAACATCTTAACATTTACCTCGGATGTAACTGGCAGTTTCATCTGCATAAGCTTCGATTCGAATGAAGATGTCATTAATATTCTTCTTAGCCTGCACAAAGATCTGAAGAGGAGACACGTTAGCATCATTGGTGACTCTTACGAAGGAAGCGTCACCTCCTCGTTGTGCTTCCGGTTCCATCATCATGGATTGTGACCGAACAAAAGCAGACATTTCTAACATTAGGCACGACTCTGCAAAACAAAATAATAAAATATTACATCAAAGTAACAATGTGTAATGTCATGCATCCATTACATCATTTTCCAAGCATGCACTTAACAATAATCATTTCATTTCATTCGTGGACAATCACCACCACCACTAATATGAATTTATACATTTACAACCTATGACGCCTATGAACAATTTCAGAAACGTTGTATACTGGTAAACTCTTAAAGTTTTCAAAAATTATCATCTATTTATTCAAATAAGGCGAGGTCAGCATACCGATTTACCTTACCCTAAACGACAAAAGATACAATTCGGTATGTCAAACAGTAATGGTACAATACAATGGAAATGGAAGGAAGTTAAAAACCAGAGCAAAGGGCCCTCGCAATAATTACAAGGGAATTGTAAATGTCAAATGAGGACCCTTACACGTTTTGTAACACTTTACTAATATTGATTGATAGTAAAAACACGTTTTCGGTACAAGTAAAACATTTAATAGTTTTATTTGCATATGTTCAATATCAAACTACGTAGGAAGAATTGAAAACAAAATATTATTGAAAAGCACTAATCCGGCAACTAAAATTAAAGAAACAGAAACACATGATGAAAAGGAATGTTCGTACCTCACTGAATAGCTGTTGATTTTCAAGTTGAATGGGAGACTTGGACATAGCCTTTAAGGCCTCAACCTGGATTTTTAAATACGTCGCATAGCAAACAAAGGATGGGAAATAGTTTCAAAATTGAATTTAAGTACATGTA
>JABASF010001601.1:0-20633 GCA_019776145.1 Harlomillsia oculata
ATAAGTTAACGAGAGAGGAGTAAAAGTGAGATGACATTGTCGACAAGCATTCCACAATATGTGAAAGTATAAGCAATGTCAATGAAGAAGGCAGAAAGGATTGTCACTTGGGTATTTAAGAAACCGGACACATCTCAAGAACCCTGCACCGTATGAAACCGGAACGATGACTCGTGATCCGAATTCCGTGACATCCTGACCTTGATGTAATAGCCCATAACCAGTCACGAAAAAAAGTTTTAATCATTGATAAGAAAAAGATGTAATGATGAAAGCGTTAACCTTAGTGAAAGCTATTATGATAGAGATAGAGTTTTTATGTGGCTTGTACAAGCTTTCAAACTATATATATCGATTCGTATAATCTGATTAGCATTTTAAATTCCAAAATATTTGGTCTTTCCATTTTTGTAGGTACAGTATAGGCGTATAGGCTAACTGGCAGAAAGACGCTCCGAAATCTTAATCAGGGTTGGCAACATTCATCAAAACGTAAACGATGAGCATATGAAATGAAAGGAATGAAACCAAATATGAATACATTATGAAGAGCCTTGTCTTGTGTTTTAATCATTTAGACTTGACTTAGAATTCTTAGTTTTTGATTCCACTATCCATTCCACGGTCCGCTTGCTAGGCCTTTTACATAACAAACTAACCATACGTTTGCATTTCGGGAGTTTGTTGGTATTTTCCATAATTTTCGTCAGCTTCATAAAATAATTAATGTTGGAAAGTCGTCACATCCGTCGGCATCGGCAGTCCCTGCGTAAAGAGTGAATTTTTGATAGTAGTCACTATAAAAAAGTCTTTTTGATGCTGACTGATTCGTTATTGTGGTTTAGGTTTACATAAACGCTTGTACAATTAAACTGAGAATCCTTCGCCATAAAATTCCAATTTATAGATAAAGACGATTGGAATCAGTGAGTGATTGCTATCATTTCAGAACTGAATTATATAAAGTTGAAATCATGCTCTCGTGGTTAAACCTATTCGTTACATCACGATTTTTGCGATACACATTATTCGAAAGGTTTTTCAGTTTCAGCCCATTTTGTTTTTCTCTGTGTCCATTTACGTAGCTTCATTGTTGGAATCCACTCTTTTTCAGTTCAAAGAAAATTGGATTTTTGGAAAAAGCCACAACAGTAGTTTCGAATCGAAGCAACCTCGTCAAAATCCCATTAGCGAGGGAAAGGAAGGACCGAGAAAGAACTTTGAACAGCGCTTTCAGCTTATGAAATTTCCATTCAAATGGCAAATGATCTTGTTCCACTTTTTCACGTGCAATTGTGTATTCTACACCGGGTTTTTGATTTTTCGTCTTCCAAAAACATTTCAAGTCCATGGAATCTCAATGCCTTTCTTCATGCATATAATGCATTCAGCTGGATTTTTCATGTTATCGAGTCATCGCATAAATTTGACAATCCACAGTGACAACTTTTTAAAATCATGGAATCAAATGATTATCATCAGTTCAAAAAATGAAGAAAATGATAGAAATCATAACCAAGTTGAGAATATTGTTATGAAATGGCTTAATTCAACTGTAGGAAGGGTTTTTGTGAGTTTTCAACCTGTGTTTATCACATTTGTGACGTACTACAATAGCTTGTACTTTGCCATGCATCCGAATTTGCCACAATTCCCTCATTCCGTAATTGGAATTTACCCGGAATCAGATATTGGAAGGAGAACCGTTTTTTACTTTTGTTTATTGTACGAGGTCTTCACATTGGCCCAGAATTTGCTGCTGTACACGTTATGCGCTGAGTATTTCCTAATTTACTTGTATTTTACAAATTCTACAATGTCGAAAATGTAAGTAAGCAAAGTTATTAAGTTATGCGTAATATTGGAACAATATTGTATCACAAAGGAATTTTTTACCACCTTTTCATTTATGAAAACACGTAATGTCATTGTCGCATGCTATTTTTAGATCATCCTCCAAATTCCACAGCAAATTCCAAAAATTCGCAATTCTTCGTTTAATCCATCAACTTGTCATGATAGCGTTCTCAAAAGTTCTTCCCATTTGGCAAGTCAGTGTCACCCTGACGGTCCTCGGGATCAACGTGAGCGTGATTCGATTCGGAGCACATCTCCCAATCAAAATCCTTGGACAAATGATTGGAACTGCTATGCTCAATACAACCAATTTCAGCATCCTAACTCTCATTTCCTCCAGAGTATGGCGTAATTCAAATGAATGTTTATCCAGCAATTTCAATTCCATTCTAATAGACACTCAACTACACACGTCTCAACGTCAACTTCAGATTGCAAGAAGACAAGCTATCGCATGTCATTGTTTTGGGATTCAAATGGGTAGTTACTACACTGTGAAAGCAGAAGCTACTCAGAATTTCATTGAGAATATTATCAATCACACGCTTCTTTTGAGATCTCTTTAAAAAACGATGCGGTTCGTGGAAAGAATTGTATCCATTTTAATACTCTTGCTTCATGCATTTTTACCTGTGTGGGTAGCGTGGACAAAAACGAAAGCCAACGAAACCTACACTAAAAGACTTTCTGGAGACTGCGAAGATACGCCCTTTGTCCATAAAAGGAGTGATCATCTGCCGATGAAAAGTCAATGTTAAAGTCACCTTCTTTGACTTTTGACAGCATAGTTCATTGAGTTGTGACTGTGACTTATGTGATCTTGCAAAAATGAATTTGTCCAATTGCTCTCAAATCCTTGGGATTTTTAAAGGAACATTCTTCATTTTTATTACTATTTTGGGATTATTAATCTCGTTTGTTGTTGGGAATCCAATCGTTCATACGAATGAAGGAGACGTAGAAGGAATTCGCTTACAGAGTCGAAACGGTCGAGATTACTATGCTTTCAAAGGCATTGCGTACGCTACCCAGCCCACAAGATTTCAGGTTAAAACAAAACTCAGTCACTGTCATTCAAATTAAGTATACCTTTACCTTATGAATTGAAGAGAGATTTATTAATTACAATAAAAATAAAATGAATCACAGGCGGCAAAACCTCCAATGCACTGGGACGGTGTTAGAGAAGCCCACGAATTCGGGGACGACTGTATCCAATTTGATTTATTAACCGATACAATGAAAGGAAGTGAAAAATGTTTGTTCCTTAATGTTTACACCACTCAGGTAATTTCGTTTTTGATTCAGTTCCATACATGTGTAGTGTAAAAGATACGAATCAAAAGAAACAATGTAATTTATCGAAAATGAAGATGATTAATTGTTTCTATTGCTATTAAATTCCAAACAGGTCAAAATGTTCGAATCACTGTTGCCCGTCATTGTATACATTCACGGAGGATGTTTTGAAATGGGCAGTAGCAAATTATACGAAGCAAAGTATTGGATGGATGAAAATGTGATTTTGGTCACTTTAAACTACAGATTGGGGCCTTTTGGATTCCTGAGCACTGGTGATGACGTGATTCCCGGAAACCTGGGGTTGAAAGATCAAACCCTAGCCTTGAAATGGGTTCAAAGTAACATTGAGCATTTTGGTGGTGATCCTAAAAGTGTGACAATCATGGGTCAAAGTGCAGGGGCAATGGCTGTCCACTTGCACATCTTATCTAACTATTCCAAAGGTGGACGACGGCTTTAATTACAGTACAAAATAGATACAATATTACAATTTAATTGTAAGTAATGAAAGTAGTAATTATTGGCAATTTGGATTAATTACAGGATTATTCAGCAGAGCAGTTTCATTGAGCGGAGATGCAGTTTCCCCGATTTATTTCGACAAAAACCCGACAGAGAAATCTACAAATCTTGCGAAACTATTGCAATGTGATATTTCCAGTAGTGACTCAATTAGAGATTGCTTGATTGGAAAGGACGCTAATGACATTTTGAAAGCCGTTAAAAAATTTGAGGTAGCAGGTTGATTTTTATTTTAAATCAATGTTACACGAGGTCCCATCTGAACTTTATTTCTGTATTTTGTAGAAGTGGTTCACATTCCCAATATGCAATTTTCGACCGGTTTCTGAAAAGGGTACGCATGCCTTTTTGAAACACAACCCCAGAGAACTTGTCCAAATGGACGAAATTGCTAACAATGTCACATGGATGGTCGGTGTAACTGAAACTGAAGGGACAACGTTGAGCTCTTCAAGTAATGAAACATTAATTCCTGATTGTTGATCTTTGATAAAAATAATAGTTGATTACAAATCGTAATGTTCAATTCGTTTAGTTATGTACAAAGAAAAAGGATTGGAAGATATGAATCTTCGATGGACCGAAGTAGCCCCAGTGTTTTTGCACTTTAACAACACTCCAATGAAAGATTTGCTGTCTGCCAAAATCCGAGAATTTTACTTCGGAACGCAACCAATTTCGGATTCCATGAGACGGCAGCATGTCAACCTGATTTCTGATCGTGTTGCCAATTTCGGAGTCACAAAGTCCATTACTCATTATGCAGAAAAATTCGGCGAAGTATATCCATACATTTTTGCATACAAACCGCAAGAGAACCCGTTTACATTCGACAACACAATTTTCCCGAAAGGATTGCCAGGATGGACATACTCAGGTGTAGGGCACTGGGATGACCTTGTGTACTTGTTCAATGGAACTCACGGAGCACCTGATTACAGTGACGACGACGCAGAGGAATGTCGCTTTTCCAAAAAGTGGATACGTCTTATCACTTCTTTCGTGGAAACGGGGAAGCCAAACTCTACCGTTTTTAACGAAACGTGTCCAAGTTGGGAACGAGTGCCTGTTCCCACCCCGCATTCTAAATTACATTGGTTTCGAATAGATTCCAAGCCTGTCATTGATGATGATCCTTTTTGGTCCCGGCTGGAATTTTGGAAAAGACTGGATTCCAGCCTTGAGAAAGAAATGTCCAAAACACAACATCCCAAAGATGAATTGTAATTTCTAAATATCTCTGATAAAAAAATTAAATGCGATGCTAAAAAGCGTGAAAACAGTAATCTCATTAACCTTGTACTGCGTACTTCTTAATCTGACACTGCGTGATATTTAGATATTTTATTGCGATTGTCCTAAAACTACTGGCTCAGTTGGCATATTCGGACGAATACACTAGTAAAAGCAATTTTTCTCATTATCAGAATTGTTACATGACCACATGACATTAGCATTTTGATTCAGAAGGGATCAACAGAGACGTTTTTAATTACCTCATTTTTTGCTTTGTTGCATGTCCATCATTCTTCAGAAGTATGAATCCTCAAGCAGACGAACACTCGTCATGTCATCCTTTTCCCTCTCAAACGAAACGAGGGATTTCATTATTTTTTTGTGTGTGCAGCGACTGCGATTAATACCATCATCGTGCAAAGCGATTATAATCGCAAGCACAACTTTAACCGCCGCTCCTGGAACAATTCCCTTTGTTTCTCCAGCACATACGCACCTGTCACAAAGGACATGTTTGTGTTCATTTTCGCACGCGAAATCCGTGCAAAAAAGTGCAAGAACAGGTTTCCTGTGCTAAAATGGGTTTGGTTGGGCCGATGATGAAGGCCATGAAGGCATAAGGAGACCGGCAACGACAATCAAAGCTGTAGCATGTAAACGTTACGAAACGGCCAAAAGGGATTTTCTTGATGTAAAAATTGCGCTCCTTCTTGCTTGCACATTTGCATCTTACGACACAAAGCCAAAGGTTATTCGTGATAAAGACTTGGACATTCAGAACTCTGAACTTGTCCTCATTTTTAGTCTGGAGGGGCAGCTGGCTTGGCCGTTCTTCTGATTTCTATTTTCCAAGTTCAGCATTAAAATGCGTGAAATATTTTTTTGTTTATTTTTGTGTTTAACGAATGTTCAATCGGATTACCTTACCGGTCCGACCGAAGTTATAAAATGGACACGGGAAGTGGACATTGGAACTGCAGGATTCCACGTCAAGTTCTCCAACGATCATGCCGATTTCCTCTTGATGGAAATTTCCGCAAGGGCTTCTGGGTACGTCGCTATTGGATTTAGTCCTAATGGGGCAATGCAAGGCAGTGATATTCTCATGGCCTGGTTTGATAGTAATGGAAAACCTCAAATTAAGGTAAGATCAAGACTGTATTATAACGTTTAGTTTGTGAATATTGCATTTAGTTTCATTGCTTTCAAAAACATTAGGACATGCACGCATACGGGAATTTTGCTCCGGTGGAAGACACACAAAATGACTACGAGTTATTATCGGCATCCAGAGATTCCAATGGCATCATGAAATTCCGATTCAGTCGTCCATGGGACACCTGTGATGAGAATGATTACGTCATCACAGAGGACACAGTTCGTCTCATCTGGGCCTTTAGCGATCAAAATCCAGAAACAACATTCAATTCATTTTCTCCAACTTATCACGGCGCTGATTTCCGTGGAGGTCGCAGCATCTTCTTGAAAGTACCTACCCATTTGTTCCAGTTCCCAGATAAAATGACTTCACCAGACCCTTCTGTCAAGTTCTGGGATGTGACGCTCAAAAACGTTGATATTCCTTCTGACGATACTGTCTACTACTGCAAAATCATGAAGGCTCCAAATACTAGGAAAAAGTTCCAAATTATCGGATTCAGCACTATCATTGAAGAAGCCAATGCGCCATGGGTGCATCACATTAATTTCTTCGAGTGTTCAGTTCCAGATTCCCTGGGAGGAAGTCGAAATGTCTTTGAAAAGTACTTGGATCATCCGGGTGGATTTTGCTACAGGAAGAACATGCCTCCAGAATGGGGAAAGCATTGCATGACAGTGCCGTTCGTGTGGACGGCTGGAGCGGAAGGAGTTATGCTGCCGGATCACGTTGGTAAGTGATTAGTATCATTATTTATGAACAATTGACTCTCTTAGAAGCATGAATGGTATATATAAAGTACATCCTTTATTGACAGGAATTCCTTTGGGTGAAGAGCATGGCGGAAGCACCTATTTCATGCTCGAAATACATTACGACAATCCGAAACGACTTAATTGTGGGTTCTGGTTCTTGACTACTTTCAATGTTTATATACTATGCATATCGTCGTTCTTCATTGTCAATGTTGTCTTTTTACAGTCAGAGACAGTTCTGGAGTCAGAGTCTTCGTGACTGACAATCTGAGACCTAATGATGCTGGTTTAGTCACAATGCACACTCGATTTTCCCAGTTTCAACTCATTCCTCCGTATGCAGAAAAATTTAAAAGTATGGGTTATTGCACATCCGAATGCACGAAGCAGGTGAAAACACATACGATTACTTGAAGAACTTAAAACTGAATGAATTAAACTTAATCATAATAGTTTACCTTATATCTATTAATTTAGACGATTCCACCTGAAGGTATTACGGTGACACATGCCATGCTACACGCGCACTTGCAAGCTCGCAAGATGGTAATTCGTCATATTCGAGATGGTGTGGAATTGGAACCAATTGCTCAGGACAATCACTACGATTTCAATTACCAGCAAACTCGATTAGTGTCACCGAATCGAAAAGTCCTTCCGGGAGACATTGTTTTGGTCGAATGCGAATATAATACGGAGAACAAAAACGAAATTACTCATGTAAGAATTATTCATGATTACTTATAAATAATTTGATTACATCATCTCATGATTTTTGGACTTGTAATAAATTGGACCTTAATTATAATAAACCTGGACGCTTATGTTTAAAGGGCGGAACTTCTACTAGAGATGAAATGTGCCAAGGCTACATTTATTTCTACCCCAG
Organism: Harlomillsia oculata; assembly: GCA_019776145.1. Taxonomy (NCBI): domain Eukaryota; kingdom Metazoa; phylum Arthropoda; class Collembola; order Entomobryomorpha; family Oncopoduridae; genus Harlomillsia; species Harlomillsia oculata. The sequence goes on from JABASF010001601.1 coordinate 7,721, forward strand.
GATTCGTTTGTCAGAGTGCAAGTCACAGGTGGAATTTAAGGACTTTTTTAGTGCTTTTGGCATCAATCCCAATTCAGTGGACGGAGAACTACAGAGAGTAGGTCAGCCATATCATCCATACCCGGGTCAAAAACTGGACCCTGCTGATGATGCGTACACGTTACAGAACGGAACGAATGGTCAAGTTGAATACCCATTTGACATAATCACAGTGCCAGATCCCAAATCGAGTAACAAGATCACATTCAGTAGGTATCTCAAAGGTTTAAATTGGAGGGACAATGATAAAAGTCTCATTAAGAAAATCCATAAACAATGGTGGGAAGGAACTCATGACGTATTCTGCATGGGAGATGCATGGGAGAGATTCCCATTGAGAGAATATCAAGTCAAGTATCCCCAATATCGGCCATATGTCAAACCAGTGTCAGCAACGTGTCAACGACGGGGAAGACAATTGTCGTCTGCTGCTTCGTCAGTGAGTTTCAAATCCGGTGTCATATTACAGTTACAAGCCATTTGGGTTTTTGTTGTTCTCCGACAGTTTAATTAAACTGCTTGGATTTAATAAAAGATGATACTATTGTATATTGCCTATTTAAATGTGAATCATAGCTTAGAAAATTGGCTGGAATAAAGTGTACAAGATTTTAAAAATGAGACTAAACTGAGTTTTATTTATTTATCTGATTTATACTAAGGTTTAATATTCGTATTATGTATATAAATGGATATTATTGTTCTTAACGACCATAACCGCCGCCGCCACCGCCGCCACCGTAGCCTCCTGATCCTTCCTTAGAACCGACATAACCGCAAAAGTAAATCTGCATTTTTGGAATTTAAGAACCTTGGTTGAAATCGCAACACTTTTTAATGAATTCGCAAGCCTAGAAAAATTATCAAAAGGCGACGAGTGATAAAAAAAACTCACTGAACCAGCGGCACCGCCTCCTCGTCCTTGTTCATGTCCGTGGCCTCCTCCGCCGCCACCACCACCGCCACCGCCGTAACCCGCGTAAACGATGGATGCCATTGATAAGCACAAAAACAACACAAAAATCTTGGACATTTTATAAAAAGCTTAGTTTGTAATTAGGAACAAAGTCTACGATAAAAAATGTGACTGGAATGGAATCTTTGAAGCAACTGTTCAAATAACGACAAATATTGGTGTTTTATAGAAAATGTTGAGTCCCTGGCACTACATTGTACAAATTAGAAATCATGTTTCTACATAACGACATGAGATATAAGAATCAAACAATTAAAACATAGGACATCCGGTGCGAAGGACACTGACAAAGCTAAGATACTAATTTCCGGTGCATTACCGCTGTGAATCAAGAATCATATGTCATTTCGTGTATGATCCCGGATTTGGATGATATACTAATTTTCGTCCCCAAGAAATCATTTGGGTGAAACAAAAGCACAAAGAACAGCACGCACTATTTACTATTTACACCGTTACACTACTAGGTGAAAACGAAATTGAGCGTTTGTGGTGAAGCTTTTGTATTCTGTAAAGTTCTTTATGACTCCGTAACAGTTGAACAATACGAAAATGCAAGAATTGAAAATCTGGTTTAGCGTGAAAGTGAAGAGTCGGAATTGAAAAAAAATTCGCAAGTCATTCTTTTCAGGAGAAGAGAAAGGAACAAAGCATCGCAACACGACGTTGATCCCTTTTGTCCTACCGAAAGCAGAAACAGGGACACCTTTTCGATTGCATTTCTGAGGAAAGATTGTGTGCGAAAATGCTAAGTTGGAATTTAGTTAGGTTAACCATTAAATTGCATCTGATGTTTTGACCCTTTCTCATTTTCTTACATAAAACAAAGGTGTTTCAGCCTAAGAGAAGGAGCAAATGGGAGATTTATTTGCCCACGTTTCTCCCGGAAATACAAGGAAGTGTACACAACAGAGACTATTTAAGCGAATTGTTTTCATTTTGGGTACATCATTTGCATTACTGCAACACAGTTCCTTACATCTCTGGTGAAAAAAGTATCTTCATCTTGAATCATGAATTGCAAACTGGTAAGACTGAATCATGAATTTGTTTTTCTAAATCTGTTTGCGATCACATTCAAAATTTCGAATGTCAACCATAATTTAAAAACTAATTAGAAATCAATTTGGATTTTTAGTTTCTTGTCCTTTTGTTGGCAATCGTGGCCATTTCGGTCACTGAGGCTGCTCGTGTGAAACGTGGTTATGGCGGTGGCGGAGGCGGTGGTGGTAAGAAACCAAATCTTTTCACATTTCTTTGACATAAGTTAACAATTTCTGTAAAAACCGGCGCTGTTTCTAATTTTTCTAACGTTCTTCATGAATCTCTTTTTCTTCTTGTACTTCTCCTAAATCGTTAGAATGACACTTTAGAAGTTTCTGGACACACAACCAAAACCCCAACCACAAGTACCGGTTTTTAAAGAAAATAATGATAATGTATCATAGTTCCCCAGATTCCATAGTATTCATAATAACGTTTTTAGCTCTTTTTCGAAAAAAAAAATTAATTTTGTGGTTGGGGTTTGACAATTATTGCAGGACCACGTCGTTACGCTACTCCCGCGGAAATGTCGGTTTTTTATGATGATCTCCTCACTCTTCAAGATCAGTTGAATGAGAGAGTAACCGTGGCAGAACCACCTCAAGAAGCTCCTGAATCTGAATATCCTCAACAATTCCAACCTTCTTCTTACCAATCCAACAAATTCTTCCCTCACGACGAAGACGACTATGACAGAAAATAGATGAATTTATCTCAATTTTACTAATACTAATTAAATACATAAACGGACTGCATACTTTGTTTTAATCTGCGCTCAAAAATTATTTTTATGTTGTTCTTATTAAATTCCATTATAGAAAATAAATTTGATACAAAAATCCGACATGACAGATTCAAATATACATCACACATTAGTTTTTGAATCATTCGTTCTTAAATTGCATTTTTCATGTTTTCTCACTAATCATGTTCATTTCAGGAGGTCACGGTCACGGTGGTGGTCGGGGTGGCGGAGCTGCTGGACCCGTAAGTTTTGTGTTAAAAATTCATGGGATTACAATGGATTTTTGCAAGTTTTTCATAATTTTGTATTGTAACTCTCATTACTAGATCTACTTTTGCGGTTACGTCGGCAGCAAAGAAGGATATGGAGGTATAGCGTACAACTTTGTAATTTTACTATCAGTATGTACTTTCATGACAGAATTTACAGGAAGTTCTCTTCGGCAAATCTTCATTTATTATTTTAATTGTTTAGGTGGATACGGAAGATAAACTTAAAATCGGTCCGCAAGTCCAACCAAACCAATCTCTTCAACCGAACGAAAAAGGAAACTGTTTCCTGACACTTTTCATCATAGGGTTTTTGCACGATGAATAAACATTTTGCGTTTACTATTAACGTACGAGAAATGCAATGAAGAACAAGATTCATTTTGTATATAACAAACGTCAAAAAAAAGAATTTTTCGTGGATAAGCCATCTCTGTTGACTTCAAAAACTATCATTCCTATCATTTCATTGTCACTATCATAGTTTACTTAAAATTTTGCCAATAAAATAAAGTTATATTTTAAAAGTACCGAAACCAGTGTGTTCGTTAAAAAAGCAAGAATTCAGAACAAGCAGAAGCAACTAAGAAGTATTATTCAACGAATATATTGAGATCGCGTTTCCATAATAAATGGTGTACTACTTGTACTTAATGCGCAAATAATGCTCATAACTGTCATAAACTCATAATATTTGCATAATTTGCATTCTCATTCATTGATCACTTGTATTTTATAAACTGTGCTGTAATCAAATTAGAATTCAATTCAGGTCTGCTGTAACTTTTAACATTTAATCGTTACTTGTCAACTGCTGTCACTCTCATTTCACATTAGGATTGCATAGTCAATATCAATAGTAGAGCAGGATCAATTTAAACAGTGTTTAAAGTAGACGCATGGCATGTACAACCATCAACAATACAAAATGCTAACAAATAAAACGCTGTTTACGAGTCTGCTCACAAAGCAAAGTCACAAAAGCATGAAAGAAAGAGGAAGAGGAAGCAACAAAAGATGCACTTTGACTCATCTCGACACACATTGGAAATTGTAGATGGTCTGGATTCCGTTGACAATTGACACTCATGTGCGTTACTTGAAAAACAAGAGAAAACGTCCACGAAGGGAACACCCTTACGGATCGTGAGGAGACCTTATTTGTATTTAAGAACCCTTTTGTTCTGTAAAAGCGTGGACGAAGAGCACCCGAAATCGATTCGCATTACACACTTGACATACAAATTCTACGTAAACAGAAAGGGAAATCGAGTAAAATCGGTAAAAGTTGGATTCATGCAATACAATAAGAATGTAATATGCAGATTCATTGTTTATCACGCATGCTTGTCCATCCTGACCATTTACAGTTCCAAGAATGCATAAATCCATGAATTTATGAAGAAAAGGAGAGAATTTTTGGTATAAAAATGGGTTGTTGGTCAACAAATGGCATCAGTTTCTCTACCTCACTCCAAACAAACAAAACAAACCAATAAAACTCAAAAATGAACAAGCTCGTAAGAATACGACAAGCTATTTTATAGTATTTTTTCAAAATTTTAAACTTGCATTTACAATTTTGAATTGTTGTTACAGTACTTTGTTCTTCTCTTGGCTTTCGTGGCTTGCTGCGTTTTGGAAACGCTCGGAGCTGAAGATTCTGTCGCTTCCGGAACTGTCCGTGTTAAGCGTGGTTACGGACACGGTGGTGGTGGTGGTGGTGGCGGAGGTGATTTTTCGAATTTTTATATTTTTATATAAAGTTATAGACAATATTTATTATAATTATAAATCATGAATTTGATTTCATAGGACATGGACACGGACGCGGTGGCGGAGCCGCTGGACCTGTAAGAATTCCCATTTTATATTCTGCTAAATTAAACTTTTAAGCATCACTTAATCACTTCTAACCTTCGAATTTTTATATCAGGTTTACTTCTGCGGATACGTCGGCAAAACGGAAGGATACGGAGGTTACGGACGTTAAATTCAACAAGAAATTATAAATAATTTGAATTCTTTCGGTTCTCAAAACCTGTACTCATGCTTGACTTAATATTCCAAAATAAAAGTTTTTTTACTTCTAACCTTATACTTTATAAGTCATAATCATAACAATACCAATTTTATTCATTAAAACATCTTTAAATACTATACACAATGAGTTCATGCGTTAATTGTCAATCAGCTAGCCATTTATCATATTCCAAAGAACCATTACAAAAGCACATAAAAAATAACTAACATTACAGATTGAGGACACAAGCACGCAAACAGAAGGTCTAACGTCTAAGCTAGCTTAAACATTAAATTTTAAGTGAAATCTTAGGCTTATGAGTTATGACCACACATGAGAGCCAACTGAGATGAGATATTGACTTGTCGGTTGTCGATTAGCAATTTTTCTGATGAGATGAGAGATGAGAGATCAGAGATGACGTCTAGTTTACTGTTTATCATGTTTATGTCTTATGTGTATAGAAATAGAAGCATAAGCATACGTCAGCGGTTATGAACAAACTACCTTCAGAGAATGAACACCCAAATTTACTACTTAGCTGTTTATTCTTGTTACAAGGCGTGATAATTTATCAATTTATTATATTATTGTTGTACCAGTAAAAATCCATTTACAATTAACGAATTAACCCTACTAAATGTAAATTAGATTATACTCGTTTAGGTGAACCAAATTTACTACTAGCTGTTTATTCTTGTTACAAGGCGTGATAATTTATCAATTTATTATATTATTGTTGTACCAGTAAAAATCCATTTACAATTAACGAATTAACCCTACTAAATGTAAATTAGATTATGCTCGTTTAGGTGAAACATGAGCTTTACAACGGGGAATTACTGTGAATTGTCGAAGGAAGTTGCATTCCGTTCCTTTCCGAAGGAACATGTGCAGACAGTGCAGAGGAGTCAATTTTAAAAAAAGTGACAAGTCATCTTGTTTAGGTGTCTTAAAGGTGTACAAATAAAAGTGACAACAGGGTACTTTGAGCTCTTTTGTTAGGATTAGGAAGACACACTTGTATTAGTAGTATATATGTAATTGTGTACTTAATTCCTCAATTATGTATGGTCGTCGTGTCGTGTGTATACATGTGTACATATAGTACGTGTGCACACATGTGTGGGAGCAAATTCACCTGCATTTACTTGAATTATTTAATTAGGTTACAACAACGTCGTTAAAAAAAGTGTCGCCGTCGCCAACATTTGCATTTAAACGTAAATCTAGTACTAATTGACTTTCTGTCTTTTACAAAAGGGCGAATTGTTGACTTGCTTAGTCCACGTTTCTCCCCGGAAGTGTATTCCTTGGATCTCAGGGTATTTAAACCGTCACTTTGAGATGGAAAAGACATCATTTGCAACTTCAAAGTTTTACAGCTCAAAGTATCAGCTCGAAAGACAACTCCAAGCGAAATGAACTGCAAACTGGTAAAAAGCAAACTAACATTTTGAAAAAAAAACGAATTTGACCATTTTCTAATAAGTATTTTGTTCGTTTTTCAGTTTCTTGTATTGCTCTTGGCAATTGTTGCCATTTCAGTGGCTGAAGCTGGTCGTGTGAAGCGTGGTGGTGGTGGTGGTTATGGAGGTGGCGGCGGTGGTAAGTTCTACAACTTTGCATGTAATTTGATTAGAAACTGTTTAAAAACCGGTGCAGATTTTTTAAATTTGCATTTGGAATAGTGTCTACAGTTTTAAAAAGCATGTATTTTTCCAGCGAGATTTTATCTACTAGCTTCTAATTTGTTTAGCGTTTTAAAGCGCGCATGTAGCTGGCAAAAAAACCCCAACCACAAGCACCGGTTTTTAAACCAAATTGGATCCTTTTTTCAAAATTTTTGTATTACCAAAAGAAACCAATTTAATTGTGGTTGGGGTTGGTTTGCAGGACCGAGTCGTCATGCTTCTGCTGCGGAAATGTCGGTTTTTTACGATGATCTTGTTACTCTGCAAGATCGATTGAATGAGCAAGTGGCAGAAGCACCTCAAAATCCACACCAAAATCCAAACCAAAATCAATCTCCTCATCCCCATCCTCTTCTTCACAATCCTTATCCTCAACCTCATTACCGAAATCAACATGCACCACCTCTTCCACCTCATAATCCATATCCTTATCCAGAAAATGACAATCCACTTGACCACCCCGGCTTGCAATTCATTCCTGCCCAACACCGTCATCGTGACGATGACTATTTCTACTGAAAAGTACTCTTTTGATTGTAAAGAGTTTGATAGTTCTCTAACGTCAAATTTTAATGCTAGCTTAATGTAATTAGTTAGATAAAAGCTAATTGAGTTAATGTTGAAAGCTATTTTCTTGTTAATTAACAGGAGGTCACGGAGGAGGACGTGGTGGAGGTGCAGCAGGATCTGTATGCTATTCATATCATTACTCAATAGCCTAAAAATAATATATCTTCGATATAATAAGTTAATCATAAGCTTATTTTATCAAATGTGATGTGAACTCTTTTCCAGGTTTACTTTTGCGGATACGTCGGCAAGGGAGAAGGTTACGGCGGTGGTGGTTACGGACGTTAATCATTGAACCGTCTGACTATGAACTTAATTTTACGATTTATTCAATACATATTAGTATTACCTTCAATTCCAGTACTGCAAACGAACTTGAAATCGTTTCCTTTATTAAAAGTTTCGTTTCTTTATTAGTTACAAATGAAATCTTGAAAATGAATAAAAACTGAGCATGAACAAATGAAAGCCCCTTTTGATCATGATGTCTTTTAATTTGACATTTCTGAAAACTTCATCGCGTTTCAATTGTCACCTTGAACCCGAACTCGGAAGTGAGACTTGGATGCCACAAAAGACGCAAATCATCTCGGGTTTCAGCTGCAATGAACTTAAAGTTTCTGAGCATATTGGCCACGACAGTTTTCATTTCCAGCCAAGCAAACTTTTGACCTTTTTAAAACAATTTTCAAAAAGCATTAGGGAATGCGGTAGTTTTAAGGTTTATAAAGAAAAACCGCATAGAAATTCATACCGACGCAATTCCGTGGACCTGCAGAAAATGGAATATACGCGTATGGGTGTCGAACAGGTATTTCTCCATTTTCATCCGGGAGAAAACGTTCTGGTTTGAAAACTTCTGGTTCGGGAAACACATCTGCGTTTCGATGTAAGGAGAAGATATTGATCACTGCAACTACTCCTTTTGGAACAATGGTTCCGTCATCCAAAATCAAATCCTCATACAATTCTCGAGCAACCACTGGACCCCCGGGGTAAAGTCGAAGGGATTCTTTCACACAAGCTTCAAAATACTTCATCTCCGTGAAATCTTCTGGGGTCACGTCTCGATTTCTATCTTCGCCAAAAATCCCGTAAAGCTCTTCGTAAACTTTGTTTTGAATATGAGGATTGCATGCAAGACAAAACAGAATGAAAGACAAGGCAGAGGATGTTGTGTCATGTCCAGCGATTGCAACTGTGATCAATTCAGATCTTATGTCTTCGTCAGTCAAGAAACCTGGATTATCATACTGAATTTTCAAAAGATGTTGAGTCAATGAATGTCCACGGATAGATAAGTCTGCCAGTGATTCTATTGAGTTGGCATTATTGTCTGATGCTTGTTGCATCTTATCCAATAATGCTTTTTTTCTTGACGCAATTTGCTGCAAAGTAAAATCATAAATCAACGTTAATCACAACATGTATTACATAATTGTAGAAACGATGAAACATGAAACTTTAAAAAACACTGACTTTGTCGACGAAAGCGTGAATTCGACCACAATCCCGATTTTGTTGAGTTTCATAGCCCATCATTTTCCAAATAATCCAAGGACGAAGAAGCGGATTGAATAGGCGTTTATTAATAAGTCGCTCAAACCTTAAATGAATTGTAACATTTACATTTATATTAAATTGATTTAAGGCCGCATATCAATTACTCAAAATGATTTTAGTTCATGTTTGTGTACCTATGTCCAGCATACAAAAGAAAGTCCAAAAATTCAGGATCTTCTTTTCCATTTATACCCAAAATGGACTCTGTAGAAAAATTGCAAATTCTAAAAATTCGACAGCTGTACAATTTTTGTAAAATACTAAACTGATTTAAAAATTATTTTAATACCAAAAATTATGCTAATTACGCATCTCGACAATGGCTGATACATGTTAACAACTTTCCCATTGTCACAATATCCATTTTCGTGTATGTAATTGACGAGGTTTTTGGAATGATCATTAAATGACGGCATGAAGTCCAACATCCCAGCCATTTTGAACGTAGGGTTGATGGCTTTGCGCCTTTTTGCCCAATCGTCACCTGTTGTCGAATCAAATCCAAAATATCTTAGTTAGTAACTTCATTAGATACTAAAATTCGGTGCACTTTTGACTTTTCATACCTCCAAGCGTTACAATTGCATAGCCCAACAATGGCAGTGCTATTTTGTAATCTTCACTTTTATGCGTATGGACTTTGGAGGACATGAGCACCTACGAATATTTTATTATAATTTTTAATTAATTTTCATAAATTGTTTAAATAAAAGTTGGGCTGATGTTGGCTGTTGGTAATTGGCTAATTGGTACTTTTCATTCGATGGTGGGTGAATGTTGTTAATACCTGCAAATCCTCCGGGTTCGAGATCACTACGAAACGTCTCCGTCCCAAGTTGAACGTGTATCGTCGATTAAACGCTTGACCCCATTGATTAAGCATCCAAATTTGATCTGATGCAGGTTTCAAAATGAAGAATAACGCACTTCCAAAGAAGGGTAGACGGGAAGGACCTGGAATCTTTTTTAGCAACCGATCCCTTCGATCACCTTGAGCGATCCAATACAAAAGCAATACTCCAATTAAAACTACGTATGAAAACCAGGCGCTTGCAAATTCAATCATTTTCGACGCTAGTAATGCGCAATTTCAGAATATTATTTTCTTGGACAGTGATTGTATTAGTTGTTTTTACTCAAAAGTACACGTAAATACTGATGGTTGAGAACATAAAGCTGGCATCTTTTCGACTTTTCTAGCTGTTAGTTGTTTACCAAAATACTGGGTAATCTGCGATTCTTCGTTACTTGGAACTAGGAAAAAATCCTGTTTACCAATTTACCAATGGACTTGTAGATTATACAGTCAACTTTGTCTTTGTTTACCTGAAGCAGGTTGCGTTTTTTTGCTCATGTTGTTTACTTGCTCGAAACTGGTTCCAGGTTTCTGCTTTATCCGTCGTACTTTGAGTTGAACTGATTTGAGCTCTACAATACGAGGAACTAAATTAATCTGTTCAATCATCCTTTAACATGAAACATCTTCGTTTAATTATAACTCTCACGGTTAAACCTGCTATATGAAAACTGAAAATAAGTAATCTGTCAAACAGCATTTCAACGTTTTTCCTCGTAAATAAAGTTATTCCTCCCGTGAACTGTTAAGACATGATCTTTTCGTGTGAATTCCTTCTCACAGGCTGCGCTGATCGGCATTGATTTGCGTAGTAGCCAAACGAGCTTTTTCTGCTTTACAGGAGTCGGCAGTCGCAGATTCACATCGACATGTACAGTCGAACCAGTAAACGTCGCAAAATTTCGTCTCACGTTCCCCTCCACCGAACATTTGCATTAGGTATGAAACTATCAAGGAGTATCATTTTAGTTGATACAGCTTTTGCGAATATCACCGCTTCTTCATGAAATAGCATCTGCGTTTTCTTCGCTATAATGCATTTCTCACAAAAACCACTACCAGTTTGCTGAATCTGAAGATCATCATGATGAGCAAATCAGTACAGTATGAAGAAGACAAAGTTTTGCGACGAAAAATTCGAGTCAGATTTCAGACAGTTGGCTTAGCTTCTTTGGCCCATGTGGGCTAATGGCTTTTGAAGACAGAAACGGCAAGTGGACACAAAAAAGCCTCAAAATAACGGGTTCCTTGGGCCGCAGCCGCAGAGGATGCACATATTTGGTTTGCCGACGAGTGGCAAGTGGCAATGAGCCTCAAGGCTCGTTAAGGGAAGATGGACATTGTGACAGGTTGACAATGTGTCATGTGCACGTGCTCTTGAACCGTGAAGCGTGTCAAGTCACAAAAAGGTGAAAAGACGAAAAAAAAAATATCCCGTAATGAGCAGAGAAATGTCAACTGCAAACAAAAATTGCTGTGAGGAGAAAATTCATTTCATATATTTCCTACAAGCCTCTTTATCCTTCGCCCTCAAAAAGTCCAAGATAATTTTATAAGACCTTAGTTTTTATAAGGTGAAACCTCGTTTTGATCTTGTTACTCCTTGTGTACACATGGTCGCATAAACTGCTACACATTAAAGACCAACGAATGTCGACGTCGCGACAACCGTAAAGAAACTTAGGATCAAGAAATGGGATATCGGTTTGTATGAAATGGTTCGAGTGTTGTTCTCAGAACTGCATCTTTCTCTTCATCATCATAATCACAACAATAAGAGCAAAGGCATGATTTGATGATTTTCATGATGTTTCACGACTTTCATCCCGCAGCATGTTACATTTCCCATACTGTTAAAAGTAACTGCGTGCTACACCTACACTGTTCACATCCACAACAAGCCCACATTAGTCCATTTCATTATACGTTCGTTTCAAAAAGTCTCATCCGCTCCAGGGTGAATGGCAAAATGCTATGCTATGCGTTTTATGGGAAGGAAGGGTTGAAAAAAAACGGAAATGGGTTATTGCTTGCTCCTCGTCACTGTTCCTCATCCTCATATTCTACAAAAGCCATGTATGTTTGTGAGGGGAACGTTCGTTCCTTGTTACATCATTGCGTTGGGCCACATGGGGAATTAATCAATGTACACCTGCTTCTTCAATCCAGCCCTGTGTTCTTATTTCCACTTCCCTTCCGTGTGTGCTTGCTGTGCATTTTGGCGTGGGGGTGGACTTTTTGTCATCAAAAAGTTAGTTCTCTCAGGTGAGTCTGTTGCATTAGAGTCCGTCTACCTTTTCATCGTCAGTTCACATTTGGTCTTGAGAGTCTCTATTCTTGTGCATTGTTGTGCTAATAAAAGGGAACCTTTCCATTCTGCTGAAAATGTCAGCATCACCACCACATTCATAATTCCTTATCGTAACCTTTTGATTTTGATAATAACGTGCAATTAACCAAAGACCTCATTGTGACTTATCACCTTGTTCCTTTCTTATCACCCAAAAAAAGTGACGTAAGTTGTGCTAAAGTGTACAATGAGTGTGACATGGAAGTTACGTTAAATGTTAAACCGGGTGCTTTTGTGAGGCTGTAAACCAAAGTCCCAAAAGTGTGTACAGTGCTTATCACAGTCACAGGGACGTCGTTGTCCGTGAATTTGAAGGATTCCAATTCCAAGTTGTCGTGTTCGTCAAATAATGAATGACAGTTGTTTGTCATTTAGATTTGTGCTTCTTCTGCTTTCTTTGACGTGAATTGTGAATATTATATAACAACAATATATCATACTAATTTTTATTTAAAGGTCGTTAGTCGTTAGTCTATAATTCAGTTCAACCAAACGCTAAAGCTAAAGTTTACATTTGTAAACAACATAATAAACAATCGATTATAGTATTGTGTACCGTTGGACCTTGCATAAACAACAATGGATCGATTTCACCGGTAAATTAAATTATTTAATTAACCTTTAAATTATTGATGTTTGAATAGGGAAAAAGGTGATATATGGTTGAATGAAGCATTTCAAAGTGTTACACCATGACACGATTTTTTATTTTATTAAACTGTAAAATGAAGTGCAAAATGAAGATGGACAGCAGCATTGCCTAATGCTTTACGTAAGGATAGTA
>JABASF010001602.1:0-20624 GCA_019776145.1 Harlomillsia oculata
GAGCCGGACTATACACATAACTATAATAATAGTACAATAAATAACAAAACAGAAACATTATAGGGAAGGGTTACACAAAAGAAGTGTACATGTAAATAATATACACAAAACATATAGAAAGATTAAGAGAAAGCATGGAAAATGCAAAAGGAAAGTAAAGTAATACGAGGAAACTGAATTCATGGTGAAGGTCGCTGTCGCCGATGCGAATGTCTTCATACGATAACACAATGAGCGGAAGAGGCGGGTTTCCTATGTCAACCCTGGGATTGTCCAGACCGAGTGCCAGTGAAAGCAATTTACGCAAAATCTCAGGGATGGGAATGCCCGACCCTGTGCCAAGACCTGGATCCGCCCTGGGTTTGCTACAAGGTGAGTGCCTGTTGTTGCTGCTGCATGTTTTATTTCTTAATTTATACTACTGGATTGGAAAAACAATTATTAATTATTGGAGACTGCGAATAACATAATGATGAGGATGATGTTAAGGAGGGGAGTTACTTATTATGATGTGTGATACACTAGTAAAGATAAAAGATTATAAGGAGGAGGATGAGTTTGTGTATAGTTTAGAATTAATACTAGGGAACGTTGGTTTTTGACAGGGTCCAGTGTAGTTAGTAGTATGGGCGTGAAGCCCGACGTGGTTTATCCGTTGAGCGGAACACTATTTTCGACATCTTCCACTTTCCCTGGAATGGGGATTCGCACGACGACGTCTGGAATAAGCGCGACAGCAGACCTGACAACCACCACTTCCGTGTTGTCTGGACTATATCCTAGTTACAAAACGTCAGACACGTGGTCCTCGAACCTCGCTGAGCTGGCGGCATGTCTCCCACCGGACCTTCGTCATCTGCTCAACAAGAGCTCTAGTTTGGACTACGATTTAAATGAATTGAGTGGTGTGACGTCGGGTCTGAACGATCCAAGTCTTGGGGTTGGTTCCCATTTGCCGTCCTATATGCGGACTCTGCGAGAGCAGTTGCAGGAGGAACGTCGACAACTTTTGTCAGAAGAGCGACGTCGCCTGGAAGCACTGAGAGAACGAGACCGTGAGTTAGGCGCCAGACTGGACGCTGTGACGAGTCGAGCAGTCAGTGACAGCTCCAGAACAAGGTATTTGACTTTTGACTTTTGACTACTCATTCGACAAGTTCTGCTCTTGTGTTGACCGTTATGAGTTATGAGACTCCGTGAGAGTTGAGTTGGGGAAACAAGTGGCACAGGCACACACTCACAGCACATGGCACGCACAGACTGTGGTTGGTTGTACGTGGAGGAGATTAGGTGACCATTAGTTCGGGGCGGATTGCTAATGTGATGATGTGGTGGGTTGCTGAATGCAGAGCGGACCTATCTAGGAATGTGGGCATATCCAGGTCGGCGGGGGCAAGTCCACTCCTCAATCGGAAACTCAAAGGGCACCGACGTCAGTTATCCGATCCCAAACTTTCCCTTCCCTTCTCGCCCATACAAGAAGACGGGGACTCCGAACTGCAGGATTTCGATCGAGTATGAGCTCCTCCTGTGTTTGTCTTTGTGTCTGTCTGTGCCCTTTTTTGTTTTCTTCCCGTGAGCCTTGGGATGCATTGTCTCAGCTAACCCCCGCCTTTCTCGTTCACTTCCATCACAGGTCTCGGTCGGGATACTAAGGCCTCCCTACAAGTCCTACGAGTACGAATCACTGGAGGACAGCGCTTTGCTCAGACCCACTCCCGGCATTGGTGACTGGGACCACTCTCAGTCCTATCTCGCCTCTTCTTGGGCCGCGGCCGGCGGCGTCCTCAGGGAAACTGCCATCAACAGTATGGCTGGCATGAACGAAGAGGACGACTTTCGATCCAGAGTCACTTCCAGGTTCCTGGCTCGCCGGAATAGCGAAGGAGAAGCGTGGCCGCCTTCCTCCGTCACGCGCTCCCCTTCCTCTTCCAAGCGACACCAAGTCCGCAAGCATCGCAAATCACGCTCCTGGCATCCGTCTCCCTACGTGAGTGAGGAAGAGGACGAGGAGGAGGAAGACACGTTCAGTCGCGAAGAGAAAAAGGCACGCATCAAGGCGGAAATCGCTCGACGACGACAGCAAATCCAAGAGAGAGCCGGGCTTCACGGTGACCTAATGCGCATTTCCCGAATCAGAGAAGGGCCAGAGCATGAGAGACACAGTGTTTTGAAATCAGTGGATCAGCTTCTTCGTGACCAATATTCCCGCTATGGCGACAGTGTCCACTACGGCCATCATTCTGCGGCGGCTGCGGCGGCGGGATTAGGACACGCTCGTTCCATGTCTGCCATTGGCATGTACACTCAAGGTGGACGCATGGGTCATCCTCCTGCTCATCGTCACGGAGCCATCGTCAGCCCGAGTGCGAGCGAAGAAGATCGGAGCATTGATCGCATAGCGTCCACTTTCAGAAGTGACGAGTATGCCACGATGCTGTACGGGAGATTCGGAGAAATGTCGAATCTAACTCCGGAGTATGACAGCATAGGGGCCGAGTTTGGACTTACACCCTCCGCCATGCCTCTACTTCCGGACATGCCAACCAGGTCCAGACGACTCCTGGAGGACCTCGGCTCAGTGCCCATCGGGCTCACGGAACCCGGACGAGGTGGACCCAGCCCTGGATCAAGTCTGAAAGGCAAGTACGGTGTGCCAAGTCAAGGATTGAACCTTCCGTTCCGCACTGTGCTGTGATCATAAAGTATATTCAAGGCATGAAATGGTCAACATTTCTGGTGGAATGTTCTGTTGTAAACTTTCTCTGTTTCTACCCATAAATATGGCACGACACGATCTTGGGTGCTCCTGTAACTCTTATTGTCTCTCTCTTTCTCTTTCTCTCTCTTTCTCTCTCTCTCTATCACTCTAAACTCTATCTATCGCTCTCATCCGATTGTCAATGTTCTTTACGTTGCTTGCATTCTAAATCTATAGTACTGACTGCCATTGTCACTATATAGTTGTGTCCTCTGGCTCTGCTGTGGTGACTCCAAACTCAGTCAGTCAACCACTTGACACTCTTGTTCCTTCTCGGTCTCTTTACCACTTTCTATATCTGGATGTCTGTGCTCTATCTCTTTCTCTTTTCTTTTTCTGTCTCTATATATCATTCTCAAGTCAAAATCAAAACACAGGTCATTTATCACCATAACTTCACGACTTATCCGTTACTATATTCAGATGTAGTCTTATATGATACACGAGTACACGTAATCCAATCATATAAAAAATGCAAACTGCGTATCAACACTGAAACTTGTTAGTGACCAAAAGTTGTTCCTTCAATTCTTTCTTGAATACTCGCTGATGATTGTACGTACAACGACGACGCGACGACGCCTCCTCCGCCTCCAAACCCAAATTTTTATACGCAAAACAACATGAAGACAACTGTATTCGTATTCGTATTCCTAGCACACGTATCCTCATTGTATCCTAATCAAAAATTTGACAAATTCTCGAGCAAGTGTATAAAAAACATTGAGTGTTCTTTCTCCGGCTCCACAAGATGAGAAAACAAGACCAAGAGGACTGCCAACGTTTGCGGTTCTTCACAAATGATTTATGCATATCTTATTATGTACACTACGAATGTAGTAACGACTATATATTTATATTGTTGTTCTCAGTCAGTATTGCATTGTTCCGTAGAGGTTTTTTGAAAAATCAACTTTTCAAAAAAGGAAGCTTTTTTTATACATGCGTTATTTAATTACCAAAAGCTGTAGTCTCAATAACCGCACATGATAATGGGATTATTATTATTCGTGGTTAAACTGTTAACTCCTTATCGAAAACGTATATACGTGCAGATGAGTTCCTCAATATCCATTAATTATGTTAGAAAATTCCTCACTCCTCCTGCTCATGTACGAGGAAAAAGCCTTGTTTCCATAAACAAGAAAAATGGACACGTACCTTATGTAACTTCAATATTTAGAGAACTTATAAATTGTAATAATCTATACTCTATATACTTAGGATTGTTTGTTGAGACGAACGTCTTAAATAATTGGTCACGAATGTCAAGAAAACAATCCTTTTTGTATACCTACACACGCTTTCTCTCTGTCTCTGTAATCAAAATCATACGTAAATGATTTTTTATTGGTATGTTGGATCAGGAAAGAGTTTGTACTCGTGACACAAACGCCACTTTTGAGACTTTTGTGACATCCTTTTTTACATAATCAATTAATCATTATATAATACCTTACAAGTATTATTAGTTACTATAATTAACTAGTCAACCGCCGCTGACACAAATTATACTAATATATTACATGAGACAGGCAGAATTAGTAAGTATGTATGAGTAGTCAGAGAAAGATTTGTTCAACGGAGTGGGTCTTGTCATGTACGTAACGTAACTGAAAGAAGACAAAAAATGATCTTGCTCCTCATCAGCTCCTTTCGTGTAGTCATTTATAATCAATCACTAATAACATTTTGAGAGACAAAATATCTACTAATAGTCCAAATTTTACAAATGCTACACAATTTCTGGCACGCGCAAAAACGTTCTTTGCTCTTAGCTGTCTGTCGCACCAAACCAACCAAATAACTAGCACATTTGTACGTATGCGGAAAATGCGGATTTGCTTTCCCCCTGTTTCCAATGCTGGACAAAATAAGCAAAATGCATCTCAATCTCAATCAAATCTCAGTGTCATTCCAAAAAATGGAAAAAGCAAACACTCCAAAACACAAAAAACTGCAATACACTGTAGGTGATCATGATGAAGACATAATAAAGGATACATTCTATATATAACACTAATACCGTTTAAAAACTCGTAAAAAGCATTATATTCACTTATGGGAGAAATTGACGTATTAATTAACTACTAATTACTTACATCGTATTACCAAAAACATGTACTAAAAATACTGCACGTGGTTCGTCGTTCGTGTTCCGCATTTATTTTTTATTTCAAAACAGAAAGCTTAATTAATCAATTTGGAAACAAAAAGCAATGAAAGCAAAAAAGTCATTTTTGTAGGCATTTTGTAGGCACACTTGAAAGAAACCCTCATTCAAAAGTCTTATGTACTAGGCCTCTTCAAAAATTCATTCAATGTTCTTCGTTTAATACTTTTCCCATTTCAATTAGATTGCTATTATAAGAACAAAAGACGAAAATCGCAATTGTGTTGCATTGTATCAAACAAGTTCATTTCGGCGTAGACATTGGAAACTTCTCCTTTTGACCAAAACAACAAAAAACAAAATGACCGCTGTTCAAGACTTTTCTTGTCCATATATTCTCAAAAGACGATGAAAAAATGTCATCGTCATCAATAATAATATAAAACTTATAATAAATTATTAATCCTGCATGTCTTCCAATTATCTCCAGGTCAGACGGAGACAGTGACATTTGACCCGTTGAATAATCTAAGAGTGAGTCATACACGCCATGATGCAAAATGCAGTCACAAAAAAGGGAAAAAACACATTAATTAGTAACTCAAAAAATATTAATTAAACTAAGTAAACTAATATAAAGCTATATACATTTACAATGCTTTGTGCCTTATAGCTTTTCTGTTCTTTGCCATGATTGTGATTTGTGATTGTTGTTCTCAATCCTATACTTACATTGTCTTTTTTTATGTATGTTTTTATACATACGCTAATAATGTATACATGTAGATTAATTAACAATAACATTTAAAAAGTTTTAAAATTAGGTAATTAGAATTCATTACCTTAATTTCTCTTGTACTTCGTCCCATTCCCATGCCATGTTTGTCAATTTGTCCTCTATTTTATCAAAATTGTGAAAATAATTCTTCTCTGCCTCAAAATGCAACAAGATATCTGTAAGAATCAAAGAATGCGATATTACATAATAATGCAGTCTTTTAGTATTTTTGTTGCGCAACTCCAGTTTTTCATCCTGGAATATACTATTATAAAAGATACAACTACGACACAGCACTAACTAAAAGATGAATGATAAAAATTAAGATTAGCTCCACGACAGCGCGTACAGCAATTTTATATCAAGTTGTTACGGTCCTTGGTCGCTTTGTTGCTGAATTCTTAAGAATATGATAAGAAAGTACTAACAGCCATGAAAATTACTAGAATATATCACTATATTGCAATATCGACGTAGCAGTTGGCGAAAGACATTCAAACAACAAGTATCACTCACAGTAAACGTAAAATAGTTGCAGATAACGATGTACAGATTTGCAAAAAATATTTCCGTACCTGTAAAAAAAATCCTATGCAAAATATTGAGTTGGGCGAGCATTCTCAAATAGTTCATCAGGTCAAGCCAGGTCAGGTCAGCTTTTTTCTTTTAGCTTCATAAGGCAGCGCGAAACCAACGTTGTTGTATTTAATTCAGATTTCATTTCCGACTACCCCCGTCTGAAAACGAAATGTTGCTAATATGGAAATAAATAATCAATGCTGTAGGGAAAAATAGGTTTGTGCTAATAGACATAATTGGATTTGAACTATATGTAAAAACATGCAGACAAGTGAATGAAAACCGAATGCTATTTCAGGGAAAATGATGAATGGCATCTTTTTAGAATTAAAAAAAATCATTAGACATGGACTGACTGACTGAGTGCTGTGCTGTCATGCTGTCACGTTACAAAAACTTGTAAAAATGCATCGTATAATCGGAAAAATTATTAATGTTGCACCTTCACAAAAAATATCCTTTTGTTACCCTTTGATGACCCATTGTGATTGTATACAAAATAATTAACTAATTGTTTTCTTGATGATGTGTGAAACACACACAAACATGACATGACATTTTTTCTCAAAACGTTGTTGTTGACTGCATAATTTTAATAATATCTTTAGAATTTGTGTTTTTTAAAAGATGTTAGGAATATAGCTCCTACAAAATATACTTTTTCCTTATGTATACTGAAAAAAGTTGTAAAAACGTTATCTAGTGTGTATTTAATTAATGAAGTCATTAGTATAAATAATCCCAAGTTTGATTCATCTTGGCTGGACTAATTTACGGAGCTAAGGACCTGATCCAATTCGAAACCTATTGTATACACATTGAAAAAGTTGACATAAAGTATAAGGAAGACGACTGTTCTCTTTTAAAAAACTCTTTTAAAAAAATACAATTTTAATTGTTATACTTACGTGACATCGTAAGCTGTTTGCTATTTAAAAAATATTAATGTACGGTGTACTACGTGCAGGCTGTTACTATACAACGATATAAACTTAGTGCTATGTAATACTATATAATGATACTGTAAATTTAAAAATTAATTATTATCTAAGTGGCAACTAATAATTAATATAAAACCAAGAAAAATGCAATTACTATTATGCCGCTGCTATAAAAAAAATACTGGAAAAAGGACAAAATCAACATGGAAAAAGATGCCTATTAAAAACATGGAATTCCTTTATGATTACATGAACTTACTTTTGTGGATCGTCCTATACTAAACTTTACTAGCATCCAATCTTTTTTCAGGATCATCTTCTTTCCTCGCTCATCAAAAACAATATTACAAAAATTGTGTGACGACGTCTCCGCCCGTCTGGTCACTCAAGTGAAAATTGCATGGTTTACCTATTTGTATACAAAAGACAAAACGTTTCTCATCAAAATCTAATCAAAAGTATATAAACTTCATTAATATCCCTGAAAAACATATCGTTTTGAATATTCCAAAAAAGTTTCCAAGTTGTAGTAATTCTTCTCTACCCGAAAACTGTGTTGTTTCTCTTATCATTTCTTCTTCTTCTTCTTCTTCTTCTTTTTCTTCTTTCTCAAAAAGCTTTAGTTGTGCATTGTTGCACCCATGTCAGAAGTCGTCGTGTCATGTCTTGACCTTTGCTGTCGTGATCATTGTTTTTCACATATCTATGACGTATGACGTAGCCTGATGTCCCTTTCTATGGTTCTTCATCATTGAACGTGTGAATGACACCATTGTTACCCGTGACGATTATTGTGGCCTTGTGCCCTCATCCACATTCATGTTTGGAATGTTTCTCTATCCATACTCAGTGTTCCTTGATGCTATTTGTTCGTTTGTGTTTGACGTTTGTGTCGTTTCAACCTTGACAAAGGCTTTGATATTGGCATTTAAATTCAATACCAATCATATTTATCATGACGTCATCAGTCACCAATGCTGATAACTGATAACCCAACCAAACTTGTCGGAATCGGATCCGTTTGTAGTGTAAATTCCAAGTGGGAAAGGATAGAAGGAAGCTAATGCTATCGCACAGTAAAATGAGAGCATGGGGCGAACTTGAGTAAAATGTTGTTTCAGAGCGTCCGACGAGTATCTCAATTCCTTCCGGTGAAAGAAGAGATAGTGGAGAAAGCAGTTCGGCTACTTTGTCTGGATCTCGGACGACGAGTACTGTAAGGCCAAAACCAGTCCATCCTCATCCCCATCTTCAACAACAACAACGTCCAGAAGTGGAGGCGAGGGAAGCGGCGGAACGGAGATCCTCTGGTGGTGGGACGATAGCACAGGGCCGGAAAAATTTCATCCGAGACGATTACCCGAATGCGTCCATAATAACACCACGGAAAGTGTCGACAGCGTCGTCCTCTTCCATTTCAAAGACAGCAGGACCAAAGGTGACTTCGTCAGCGACAAATAGTCCCAGTGGCTCAGGCACTAGCCCAATCCAAGCCAAGAAATCGCAAGTAAGAACGTAAGCATCCCTTCCCCTTATCTTTATTTCTCCTTTTTCTTACAGTTTCTCAGTTTGTCACACACAGCTCGACTTCACCCAGCACATCTGCCTGCATTCTTCTATCAAGTATACTTCTATTTCTATCAAACCTTTCAAAAAGTAGTGTATTTTGTCATCCTATACATGTAATGTGTACGTACTCCTTGTAGTGTCTATAATCTTCCACCGCGAGTCCGATGTATCATAAAGTACTATAAACTACCAATTTTATGCAATTTCCTATAAATGATTTGACAAAAAAGACGAAAAATGCACCAAGCACGTGAAACAAGATTCCTTCTCAAAGACACTATGGAACTTGCCCCTCAATTTATTTTGCACTAATCATCACGATTCATGATTGATGATTGATGAAACCACCACCGTCACCTCATGAACTTGTACCCTGTCAAATTTTATTTGTACCAATCAATAATGAATAATACTGGTCAAAGAGAAGAGACATTTTTGAATGCATTAGTATGTATAACGTATAATAATAACGTGCAAAAGTGTTAATTTACGAGGATTGTTTGGTAAGATTAGTTTTGTTGGAACATTTTTAACAGACATCCCATCTACAGCGCATATCCAAAAAATACGAATATGCCGTGAAACATCTGTTGCTGACGAGGGATCCGAAAGATTGCTCCGCGGGTGGAAACGGGGTGGGTTTGCGAATTGTCGGTGGGAAAGAAGTGCCTATGACTGGAGGTCGACTCGCGGCATACGTTGCTCACATTTTCCCTGGCGGAGTGGCGGAAACCGTAGATGACATTCATGAAGGTGACACACACACACGAGTCTTTTCTTCATTCCATAATCCTCACAATGTCTCCATTCATTTCTCCGCTACTATTTAATAATGACAGTGAGCATGCGGAACAAGGGGTAATATAACACAATGAGAACTCAAGGCAAACAATAAAGACACGATGATGCACAAGAATATATTCTTAGTAACAAAAGCATGCCTACTTACGTCGACAGCAAGGCACAGAGAATTGTATAATATATATAAACACATAAAGTTATGCAATGCAACGCCCAGGTTGTCTTCGTGTCCGGACTGACGGACTGGAGGAGGATTGTGTGTGCATGAGGACACTTATAACATGATTTTAACTTCATTTTCTGGAGGACTTGTTGCCCAGCAGGCATCAAGGCACGTTGTCATTATCTCTTGAACAAACAAAGTTGTTGCAAGGGTTTTTGAAGCCAATGTCAAACACAATATGCTCTCAAAAAGTTTTGTGTTTGTTCATGTAATGGAGGGAAGATGCTCATTCCTTTGGCTCTTATCATTGTTATACTACAAAGCCGGGGAGAGTAGAACACAATCATCACAACATTTTTGGGGGATTACGAAATCCGAGAAACGACATGTTTTTTTAGTCATTTGTGTCTCAATAATAGTCTCATCCGACTTGTGCTCTCAGGATTTTCAAAGTTATTTGGAAATCTGAAGCGAAAAATATTTATAATTCTGAAAAACATGACAGGATTGTCGAAAAGAGGACGAGATTTGCGTCTACTGCCAAAAAAGGAAAAGGAGAGAGTTGATCTTGTGACTTTCACTTGAGCTGACTTTCGTTGTGCGGAGAAAGGTTTGCACGAAGGAGCTTTTGAAGTTGTCGCTGAAAGTAATACAAAGTGAGGATTAGCAAAAAGAGTCTCCGCTCCTCTGACTGGATTGCAATGTTTTTATACTCCACAGAAGAGTTGAATGCTGCTGGAAGCTACTGGACGTTAAATACTGAGGGAAATAAAGGCACTCTCTTCTCCCCAGTCAGTCGCTTGAGTTGAAAAAGTAAAATGTGGAGGAAATAAAACAACGTCAGGAAACTTGCTGTAAATGAAGCCTGAGGAATTGTCCTCTTGAGCATTGAGATGAGATTGTGAGTCTCCAAGGAAAACATTCTCTGTCCTTCTACTTTGATCATCTGAAATATCTTTCACATTCAATTTGAGCTTATACTATACAGTAGGATAGTCATTACTTATTACTTCATATAACTAAAAACTTGGTACAAAGGTAGTTATAAACAGGACTTTTCAAAAATAAAACTAATTTTGATAATTAATTATTGTTTTTGTTTCTGAGGACAACGACGACAGTTATTTGAGATTAAAAGTTTACAACAGGAGTACTAGAGGCATACTTTTCCCTGTTTTTCCTTGGAAAGTAAGACGGAGAAAACTGATTTATTACAGGGGACGTCGTTATGGAATGGAATGGAGTCTCCTTAGACAATAAAACATTTGAAGAGGTGCAGACAATACTCAGCTCTGGGAATTCCACTGACGAAATTGAATTAGTTCTCCGCAGGTGAGCCTCGACCTGTCATCATTTTTATAGTTTACTATTTGTCATCTTGTAAATTATAAATTGTAAACTTTTGGGAAACATATAAGTTTATGTGATGCTCTTCGTTTTTTTTACTGTATACGTATGCACTTATTCCATATTGTTGGTTTTATAACCCGGCGGTTCCAAAAGGATTTTAATAATAATAATTAATATTTTTATATTTCGTAGTGATTTTAGTATATTGACGGGATCGAAACGGTTGGACGAGGAGGAT
Organism: Harlomillsia oculata; assembly: GCA_019776145.1. NCBI lineage: Eukaryota > Metazoa > Arthropoda > Collembola > Entomobryomorpha > Oncopoduridae > Harlomillsia > Harlomillsia oculata. The sequence goes on from JABASF010001602.1 coordinate 11,294, forward strand.
TCAGATTCGCGTCGTCCAAGTGACCTGGATCCAAGCTTGACAGGGTCGCAAACACTGTTCCAAAGACAGGACACTCTGGAAGAGAACGAAAGTGACAAGAGTCAGCGTGTGGAATGCTCATCGGTGCGGAGCAGCACGAAAGGCACGTCGTCTTCTAAAACTGTGAAGACAATTTTTAGTAATTCCCTTGTGGATGGTAAGTTCACGTTTTTTTAAGTTTGTGGTTCATCATGATAATGTATCAAATAAGATGAGAGTGTAGACAGCATGTTGAGGTCGTAAGACGGTTGACACCGCAGGAGGCATGTTAGGACTCGATTCTGGGGAAAGTGTGGGGAAAGCGGGAAAGGCTAAGGCCCCATGGCACACGAAGACGCCAGACGTAGCTGTGTGTGGGTTTGGAATTTGGAAGGAGAGCGTGAGAATCCCCCATCTTAAACCTTACTAAGATATTGCGAATGAACTTGGGAAAGATGAGTTGGAAAGGAAAAATGAGAGACCGATGGCCCAAAGAGCTTTGCACTAGATTAGATTAAATGAAAGTAACTGGAAAAGGAGTTCTTTGGGAAGTCAGCCCAGATGCGGAAAGTTTACAATATTAAATCTTTGGACACGACCCCGCGAATCTCGTTTTGTGGAATCGATGACATACTTTGTTAGACCATAGACTCCAGTTCAAAATCCTGTTTGAACTTGTTCTTGTGGCATAAGGCCAAACAAATTTAGCATAACTTGGTTTGACGGCGTTTCGCCTACAAGATAAGGTTTTTCTTAACACCGGTTGCGTCTCACGCTCTTCTTTCACGCTTCACTCATTTTTTGTATTAGTGCTAATATCATAATTTTGACGACGGTCTTTCATGTTGTAAAACCAATATTCCATGCAGCACGTTTATTTGCAGCATTCCACGTTCTGAGTGCTGTGACCGGAGTGGACAAAGAATTGAGACCAGGTCCAAGCCGCTCGGGGAGTGTGGACAAAGATTCGAAGGATGGACATAACGTCCGCCACGGAATGCCTAATGTCCCCGTCCTCGTCAACTGGAGCCACAAATACAGAGTCCATCGGTCCGAGTTGTAGCCAGCGTCCGTCCTTAGTTCAGATCCAGATGCCGTGGACAGATCCAGGAGGAGTCGGGGGAGGAGCAGGAACTACAGGGCCATCAACAGACGTGATGGTGCTTCCAACAGAAATGTCCTGTGTAGTGACTCGGGACAGTTTAGTGGACGGTCGTCGTGAGTCCCAACAGACCACTATTTTGTCCCCAACAACAGCTGTAATTGATGCGACTGATAGAGGAATGAGACGACCTAGTGGAAACGCAAATGGGGCTGTGAGCAATATCATCGGGGTTAATCGAGCGAAGAGAAAGCCGCCAAATGAACGGCGTGGTTCCAATGGACATGTTCAACTGCAAATCTGTCACGACCCTAAGGCCAACATTTTATACGTTACAGTGCTCAAAGCTCGTTTGCCCAAACCCAAGAATGAAGATGGAACGGATCACGTTCAAGTTGATCCTTTTGTGGTAGTTTATCTACTTCCGGAACGGATTCTGGAGAATCAACGTCGCACTCGCTACGTTCCCATGTGCAGCTCTCCACAGTGGAATCAAACAATGGTCTACGCAAATGTCTCCCCAACAGATCTAAAGTCCAAGATTCTCGAAGTGTCCGTTTGGAATTACAATCCCACTGGAGAGGACTCCTTCCTTGGCAAAGTCATATTATTACTGTCAGGTAAACAACCCTTCAGTTACACACTGGAAACTGGATCATTCCAACTCACACCTTTTCCATTGTATTGCATAATTCCACTTTCGTATAAATTCAGATGACGGTATCATGGATGAACAACCGCACACGTACTCACTCAAAGCAGATGACAAACCCACCAGAAGAAGAAGTAGTCAAAGCGTGACTCGTGTTTCTCCTCCTGTGGGGAAAAGCAGTGATAGACGCGACTCTGATGTCAAATTCTCATTAACTGGGACTCGAGGTAGTAAATGAAAACTTGAAATTTGCTTTAATTTATAGTTATACTATCCGTCAAAGCTCGCTGTTTCCATCAACGTAACGGCATCCCATCCCAAGTGTTGCACAAGCATGCTTTTGTAACCAGTTCAGTGCTCACATCACAAACGTGCATTGAAACTATTCTATTATAGTACAATTTCGGCTTTTTTAAAAAAATGTAAATTTATGATCATTTCTATTGTTTTTAGTGTGTGGAACTTGAGTGTACGTAAAGTTCGTAGAGTAAAGTAGCATAGTATTATGTAACTGTAGCAAGTATTTTTGGGTAAGTATGCAATTCAAAATTGTGTCAGATTACTAATTATCACCCAGAAAAGTAATTTAGATTTAGAGACCAAAATGTACTTGAAATAAGTGTTGTAGATTGTTTTGTTCATTGTGGCTAGAAAGTGGAGTTTAATGTTGGGTGTAAACTAGTTAAACTTGTAGTTACGGGGTTCCGCCATGATGTTTTGTGTCAAGCTTCTCAAATGTGTTATAAGTTTAATGTACAGTGTAGTAACTCGTAAGTCGTACAGTGTAGTTTTGAGAATGAGACCATTTGTGTACAATTATACGGTACATTAGCATGGATTTGGTTGACAGGCGGCGAGAACGGCAATTCCTCCGAGCGACGGATGAACTTGGGGAAGATGTCTCTGTTTACCCCAGGAAGCACGATTTCCACCTCAACTACCTTTCCAACAGACTGTCATGAAACCTTTTGTGTGGTACTTTGATCCACACCGACAGCCATTACACAAATTAAATTTCGGTAGAAAGCGTCTCCGTGGCCTTACAAACCGTTTTCCACGAAAGAGGGACCGCGACCGGTGCTGACCAACCGAAAAACGACACAGAATTATTATTATGAGAGCCGTTTTACGAAGAGAGAAAGTGAGAGAGCCAGAGTGTGATGAGAGTTGAGGCTCAGCGGCCCCACATGCTTTTCACATATTATGAAGCGATGAAGAAATGTTTTTTTTTTCGGGCTGGCTCATGTCTTTCGAAATGTGAGGGGTTTTGTGTTTGTAGTGGTTGTTGCAAAGAAGAAGCCAGGAGGAAATGGTAAAGTATAAGGATAGTTTAGTTGTATAGTACTTACAAACAGAAGGTGTCTGACTGAAAGGAAAGAAAGTTTTTTCCCGTTTTTTTTCCTTTGTGGAGTGAAGCGGTGATGGCCCTGGAGGTACTCGTATGTCTGCTGCTACTGTTCCAATCTGCTCCTTTCCCCATGCGATTTCATCACAAATAAATGAGGGAAAAGGACGGTCTCCAAGTAATAGTATTATGTTGCCCAGTGCTCCCATCACCTCACCATTTCACCCAAGCCTGAGTGCAGTATTAGCAATACAAGTTTGAGGAAACAGGAAAACATTTTGCCAACAGTCCATTGCCATGGACAAAGCTGCTGCTTCAACTCCAACTTATAGTCCACTCTCAAACATTTCGTCACTGCGGCCTCCTCCTTGCTCCGGCAATGAAGATGAGCATTGGGATTGTGGAAATGTGTAAAGGAAAATGGCCGTAGAACTGTAATGTTCGATCATGATGATCTCATTTCTTCACTGGCTTAATAACGTACTTGTGGGCGGCTCACGACCAACACAACTATACGAGGGGTCACATAAAAGTCAATGAAGTGGAGAAGAAGAAGAAGAAGAAGACATTCAATCGATTCACACAATCAAAGAGAAATGACATTTTTCGCTCTATATACGCATTTTATCATGATAACGCTACTATTATAATACTTGTCAAAAGGATTCCTTTTAGTCCTTTCCCCAAAGCCTATCGAACTAACAATTATATTATTACAATATAATATAAATAGTTCATTGATTGTTCTGTCGTTCGGTTCGGTGTGCCTGGACACGGACATAAATTGCGTCTTCTGGACCAAGAGTGTACGGAGAATGAAATCAGGAAACAAACCTGAACACTATTGCTCAGTGTCAAGTCCACGTGCGAACGAGATTGCATAAAATATATAATTCCAATTTGTAATATTTTTTTAAGAAACTTTTCTCCACTGCTGCTAAACCAATAAAGCGTTCTAACAGCAGCAGGGAAACAAACTCCGCATAATTTTTAGAGGATTTCCAATCCCGACTTTTCGTTGACTTTCGACATTTCCATCAACTGGTCTCTTGGTTGCTTTTTCATACATTTTTGTGTCGAGTTGTATAAATCTAGTGTAGTGAATTTCAAACTAAGATTATACAATAGTGTACAGAGAAATGAGATTATGCATTGTACAGTTCCAAATAAGAAACTTTAATTATAGCGACATAAGTATAAATACAATTAAATAAATGGAGAAGTCATGCCGCAGCCATGACTTTCAAACCTACGCTGTGCTATTATGCTAGCCGATATGAAATTATGATATCTCAACATTTTGGGAAAACGTTTCCTGTGTGATTTTCGTGATGACTTTGATAATTCTAATTGTAAGTTAATTAGTAGTTTATTTGTTTTACGATGTTATTTTGGTGATACGAAACGTGATTCACATTACAACTTTGAGCATAATTAAAAATAATAAAGTTATAACTATAATTTATGGAATTCATAACAATAACAATCACATTTAGCCTATTGTACTACACTAATTACTATATACAAGTGTTGTTGAAAATTATATGGTAGTAAAGTAATACAAAAATGAACAATAAATGAAATGGGAAATTGAGTGAAAATTTTTGAAAGTTGAGCATTTTGCATTTTGGAGGAAATTGATTGAAATTCCATAATAGGGAAATTAATGAGAAAATGAAATGTAGCACAAGGTTTGGAGGACGGAAAAGGGACGCATGCTGATGAAGCATGTCGTTAATCTTCAGTTCAAATATTTACTTTGTACAGAGTTGAGCATGCAAAAATGCAAAAGTGACTATTGTATAGTAAAAACGAAAAGCATGTGGAGTTGATTTGACTATATTGGAAATTTTAAGAGACACAAGACTATTTTGATGACGAGACGTTGAAGTTTGTAAATGAGAAGGGATATGTTTAATGAGCTTTGAAGAAACACGCCGTAGCGTTTTCCAACAGTGTGGTTTGGTTGTAGGCTCAATCTCATTCCTGTCGTGTAAAAGGTTTCCTCGCAGGACTCAATTCAAAATCTAATTACATTCTGCAAATGACTTTGTGCAAATTTAGGAGTGTCACATTAAACAGGCTTAGCAAAAAGACTTTTTGAGGTTCTTCTCCTTCCTTCTTCTTCCTCCAATGGCAATTCATCACTGCTTTGTACTTCACCCAACCCAACACTATATAATACTAGTCAGATTTCATCCTTTCTCCTTAGTCCTTAGTCTAGCACCATTATTATGTTTATACCAGTGTGAATATATACTAAAGCTTCTCAACGCCTTTCTCCCCTTTCGCTTTCTTTCAAATTTGCACCATTTCCTCACTTCCTTTCATGCTTCCCTTCCTTTGGAGGTCTGGAAAATTTGTTTTTGACGGACTCCCTTTTTGCGTCTTATTTTTTGTACATGTTTTTAATTAACATTTCAAAAACTGTAGAAATTTCGCCGTTTTTGTCCGCTCGACGAAGAAATCAAATTCACTGAAAAGTTGGAACTGAGAAAATTGAAAGTAGAAAGTAGAAAGAGTATAGAAGAGATCAATAAAAAATAATTGACACGTTTTACAATGGTTGGAAATAGAGATAAAAAGTGTCGTGTCCTGCCCGTTCCAGTTTGGAGATGATAAGGCAAACGTGTGAGAGCAAGTCAAGTCAGCATCAAATCAATTCGGGGAATTGACATGAGAATACGTCAATTGTGTGCTTAGTTAAAGAAAGTTGAATGGGTGAAGGTAAAGCTGACTGGTTAGGTTTGGTTGGTTGGTTGGTTTCGGCGGGTGAACGCATTTTCGACAAGGAAGAAGAAGAAGGGAAACGAAACGGCCAAGTCAAAGAGTTGACGTATAAAGTGAAAGTGGAAGTTCTTTAAGAAATGGCATATGGTTTACAAGTGAGACTGCAAAGATCGATTTCTTGTCACAAAGAGAACAAGGGAACTGGAATCGTCTTCCTCCGTCTTTTTGCACACACTTGAAATCGACACTCTCTGCTTTGAACTCTTAGTTTTTTGTTCACTCCGGTAGTAGTATATAGTGATAGAGACGTCAGTCGTTCGTCGTATCTAAGCAAACAAAAATTCGGTCGACTGCATTTTTGTTTCCGTCCATTGGTTATTCTAGCCAAAAACACCATGTCCACTTGACCAGAGGAGAAGTCTTTCGCTTCATCTTGTCAATGACAAGGCAATGGAGGTTTGTTATGGTCGAGTCAAGTCCAAGTGGTTGGGTATTCGGTTGCCTGGTGTAAAGCGTTAAAGTATCACACGAGAGAGTGCTTAAAAATAAACCCTATAGCTTAAGTCATGCGATGGTCATTGAGCATGGACAAGTCGAGCTGAGAGGGAAAAGTGCCGCAAAAAGTTGTCGCTTTTGAATTCCATGGGAATTCCTAATGCATATTCATGACTCCTTTGAAAAGAGGAGAGAAAGCATGGAATTGAATCTGAAAAGAGTACTAGTTGACTCTTCTCCTTGTCGTCGCTCACAGAATGAGAAAGAACCACTACTCCACTCACTCCAACAACCAAAAAGAGTATTTGAAACGCACTCTCAACACATGACACATCCACTTTATCTCTTGTCCGTGCCTCTGGCCATCCCGTCGTTTTTCAGTACCAAACATGCACTCCACAGTCCAGTTTCATCTTCTCCTTTTAGTCCATATACTAATAATACCATGTACATGTACAACGCTCAAAACCTTCGTTCCCATACTCGTAGAGTGAGCACGCCCAACAGCACGAAGTGCGGTGAAAGCAGCGTTGGAATGCAAAGGATCAAGTGAATTGGATGACGAAGGAAGAGGAAAAGGGTGAAAATGATAAGCAGTCTGCATTGCTTTCACTGCCGAGCACAATTCACTACCACTGTTACACTTACACTACTCATGGAAGCAATGTGTGCTCGTGTGTGCGTCATCTGTTTGATTCCAAAACCAGATAAGCGTCCAATGGAAGAACAAGCTTGAATGAGTTGACACACGTCGGGACTCGTCGTCGTCCTACCTACTCGCACTTCCACTTTCACACACGGGTTTTTTCTAGTATGGAATGTGGTTTGAAACCTCAACGTTCTAATGAGAATGAAAGTGTAAATGTAAAGCCCTCGGCCAGGTTGGAATTGAAGCATCCGTGCATTTTCCAAGCACTCATAACATAACTAGTGACATGAGCGTCAGAAATGGTTTGGTGTCGCATCGCATAGGCGAAACACCCTCCGGCTTCTTCCCAGTTGCGACACATTTCTTCTACGGTTCAGTTCCTATCTACCATCATCCATCCAACATTCACAAAACACAATAGTGCACTTTTCTAGAAACATGATTTTTCTTCAACATATTGTCGCATCCCGTTGTCTACTTTTTCCGATTTCATAATATAAGCATTTTGTGATGTTTTGTTAAATGTCAAGAATTTCAGATGTGGATATGGGAGGATTAATACCCTCGTTTCTAATAATATTTTTTTAATACCCGGATTAATACCCTTGCGCAGCAGTACAAGTTTACGGGCTGTTACGAAATTTTGTAATTACAGTAAGTAATGCACAAAAATCCTCCAGAGTGTGAAATGGAGAAAGCATAATCTCCAACTTCTTCCAAGTCTTTCACTCCCTGTTTCAAAAGACAGAACAATGGAATGGGAGTCATTGTGGACTTGGAGAGAATGGCGACAGATAATTAAAAGTCAAAATAAAAAAAATCTGTCTGTCAGGACCAGAATCTTTTGGGCCCAATGCAAAGAGTTAGTCGGAACAGACTATATCATTGTGTAAGAAGACAGGACAAGTGAAGGTCCAAATCAAACTGTCGACTAACGATAAGAACAAGCTGAGTTTCACTCTCAAACACAGCTAAAGAAAGAAAGAAAGTAGCTTTGTCTTGCAGTCAAAGCAAAGCAAGCACCGGAACTTTTTCTTTACTTTAAGTGCCGCTCCCCACATTGGAAATCCAGCCGTAATGAACAAAGTGTGTACAACAGATTGCAAAAAAGTCTAATGCACGATGATGCTAAAAGTGTGCCAACTGGATGTCGCAAAAAACATCGTTACGCCGATTCCATTGTAGTGTTGAGCTGACGCTAAGCTAGGTCAGCTACGAAATAAAATTTTTTGTTCATCAGGGGTCCCGTAAGCTTTAGTTAAACCAACTAAAGTTCACAATATACCTAAGAAATATTTTTTTAAATGACTTGTTAGTTGTCGATTTTTGAAAAGTCAGTTCACTCTTCTAAAAGGAAGCAAAAGCTACAAACTAATTTGCTCCATGCAAAAAGTGTGCCAACTGGATGTCGCAAAAAACATCATTACGCCGATTCCATTGTAGTGTTGAGCTGACGCTAAGCTAGGTCAGCTACGAAATAAAATTTTTTGTTCATCGGAGGTCCCGTAAGCTTCAGTTAAACCAACTAAAGTTCACAATATACCTAAGAAATATTTTTTAAAATGACTTGTTAGTTGTCGATTTTTGAAAAGTCAGTTCACTCTTCCAAAAGGAAGCAAAAGCTACAAACTAATTTGCTCCATGCAGTCAAGCATGATGATGTTATAGAAGGAACGAAAGCTACCAACTTTAGTACTTTCTTGAAGTATAAAAAAGCAGCTACAAGAAAGTATTCTCTTTGAATTAGAAAAGTTTTAGAAAACGGAAAAATTGATGATTTGTTGAAGTCGTCGTAGAATCATTTAATTAATTGATTGGAGTGTTTACAAATATTTTCGTGTTCGTTGAAGCCTTCATGATTTTTGAAAAGACGGTCTCATTAGCTCATTGGGATTGAAATTAATAATGGTTTGATGACGCACGTGGCAACAAGACACGACCCACGAGAAGAGACGGGGAAAATGATACAGTTTTGAGAAGGACGGAAATATCCACTTTTCCTGTCGCAACAAACGAGATGAGTGATCCCTCAAAGGAGCGACAGAAAGAGCAAAGCGGTGCCGGTAAGTATATATAGGAAGTGCCTTATGTAATTTTGTGTGCGAAACCGGGTCTTGGGGACGTGGAACTGTAACAAGCTACCGAAAGGTAAAACATGTAAATGGAAGAAAATGGCATGAGAAAATGGGGACGATTGAGTAAACTATGCGAGGTAGTTTCACTTGTGTGCACTTTGAAATGACGGGGATGAAGGGAGAGGCAGATGGCAGAGTTTCATGAATTTCACGGAGTAGAAGTGCAAACCGAAAAGATGTAAAAAATTTACACAAAATTCCCGGA
>JABASF010001603.1:0-20619 GCA_019776145.1 Harlomillsia oculata
ATGCGTCGCGTAGAACTGGAGGCAGGCAGTCGTCAGACCTACTGTTCAGAAATTATATCAATGGGGTCAATCGAGGGTCAACCATGGGATGAAAATCCAATAACCAGTCAGCCAAATCTGCTCCGACTGACTACGTATAAACTTTCAAGCATGTTTTTACTTAAAAAAGTCGAATGCATTAGGACAGCGTGACAAGAGAAAATGTCCATAATACGCATCAAATTAAATATACTACACACGACAGTACATAGAAAATGAAACTGCTCGTACTTGAAAGTAGTGTAGGTAGTGGGTACTACACAGGCTTTTACGGTGCTTTTGTGTAAGTCAAAAGTCAACGTCAACGTCGACAGTAGTCGCCGCAAGTCAACAGTCAGATTTTAACTCGATTATAAATTGGACTTTATTGTCTATCATACGTTTATTAGTTTTTAGCTCATTGCGGTTGTAGCACTAGTATGATTCAAAATGCTTTTTACCATACGACCATACGTCAATGCATAAAAGGAGTCAAAGCTGTCCGTGCAATGTGTCTGAAGTTATTAAGGGACAAATAGCAACACACAAGAGCTCTACTCTTCATCATCAGCTTTTTATCAGCAGCACTCGCGACGCACGTGACCACTTTTTCGCTATCGCTCTATACTACTTATACTAGCTACAGAAAACGAAAGAGTTCAGGAGTCATTGCATTGCATTGGAATTGAAGTTTCCGTATCAATTGACTACCATGAGAAATAATACATAGAATGCAATGCTCATCTGGAGGGACAAATGTCGTGTGTCATTCGATGCTGTAATTGGAAACGTGTTCTTATAAACAAGGTGGCAGCAACTTATAATCATATAGCATTACAAAGTGTGCAATACATTTTTGATACATTACAACGTTATGGTTATAACTCTCGACAACCACACAGACGTTTTCTCGTAGAAATCGCCTTCGATTTAACTGCCTTGTCTACAAGACATGAGATCCAGTCGAGAGAATCTACTTCTGGATTCCTTTATCAACTATGTGTCATCTCCAACGACGCCTTGAACCACACAAACTGACGTCCCATGTCGTCATCGTGTAAGACGGCGTATTTGGAGACCCATTTGATAATTCAATACTAGATGAAGGTATGAATGAGCAAAAGACTTTTTGCAATGGAGATTTTTCCCTTGCGAAAGGTTTCAATATTAAATCGACTACACCAAGAAAGGGAATAAATTGACAATACTATATGCTCACAATTTCAACATCCAGTCGAGCAAATTTATACAGTCAAGCCAAGTGTACACAGGAGTGTAAATTCGAATTGCACAAGTGACGACAGCAAGGATTTTTTTGTGTGATTCGGGCATGACAAAGGCCAAAGACTACATATATGTATAGATAGATAGCCAATAGTCGAAAATGAGTCTTTGTGATGAGCAATAGAAATCACTGGGTAATTTATATGACATGGATAATGGAGGCGTTGCTTTCATATAAAGGACGAAGTGTAATTGAAAGGTGACGCGCGCTGCAGATTGAAAACCAGGTATTCACAAAACCATGAAACGACCAAAGTAAGGTTATCGAATAGGTTGTGAAGCTGTCTGCGGTCAACTGAGCGTGTGCATCATTGAAAGCAAATCAAGTTTGCAAACGGATTAGACTATCGTCCGTCCTGGATGGTTGCTACTTTGCAATGCAAAAAAGCTGTGAAGGAATGACAAATTCATTCCATGGAAGCTCGTTCGACGATACGTTTCCCATTGGTCCTTGTCGGTTTCTTGGAAAACTACAGTATAATCTCCACAGACCGGAGGTAAAGGTGCCATTCAGAATCTAGTCTGAATGTTGGGTGTATGTTTATGCTTTTATTGAATTTCGGACGTCAGAGGAGTCAAAAAGCAGTGGAAACTTAGAGACCAAAGTCGTCAATCTCAGCAGGATGCGAACCGAAAACAACATATTTGCAAAGAAGCAGCTCCACTTCCCACCTTTCTCTATGCCGGCTACACCACTTTGTAAAAGTCCGTCACTCCGAGTTACCAGAATTCCGTCATTCTATTTCACCGGATTCAACTTATGCGTACAAAAGTGCCTTCGTTCCGTCGACTTTCATCATCAAAGTTACAGTCAAGAGAGTAGTCAAAGCAAAATAATAACGTGATATTTGATCTCCATGCAAAATGAAAAGTTATCAAGTTTTATGAACGCCGAAACTAGTACGTACTTTATATCATATTTTCACCGAGAAAAGTAATGCCAATGCGGGTCACATCATCATCATAGTTTTTTTTTAGTTTTTGTTGGGTTCGACAGGGTTTCAAATTCTCGACAAAAACAACTTGAGTACAAAGCAACCTTCAACTTTTTTGAGTATTGTTAACAATTTGTAGTTAGTAATTGGGTTGGAATATTACAAAATTGACAGAAAAAAATTAAAACGCCGATTTTTTTTCTACGAAATCTCTTTGTCCAAGGTCCAAGCACACAATATACAATAGAATACTAACTTGTATAAGAATTTTGTATGGAAGAATAACTTATATAACTACTGCCACCGGCACTTTTTATATTTGAGCGATATTTGAGGTGTGTTCCAAGTTTCTTAATGAAGTGACATGAGCTGCAGGATGTATGGGCAAAAGGAAAAAAGTATGACAAGAGTTCGACAGACGAAGATGGACGTGTGCAGAAAAGAATAAAGAAATGGAAGCTTGATACCCAGTATTTTTGTGTATGTGGCAGAAGTAACTGATATAGCCAAGAGTCTTTGGAATCCATATCTGCATTGTAGATGACGATTCATTCCGAAGAGGAAAAAGAAAAAGGAATCACTAGCCCTAAAGGTGTGCAGAAATGCAGACATAAGATTTTGTAAGAAACTGCCTTTTGCGACGGTGGTGTACGGCTTCTTTGGTACGCACTTTCGCCTCCTTTCTTGGCGTCACTATTGACGACCAAGCAAACGCCAACCTCAACTTCTCATGAGAGAGTTGCAAGAAAAAGAGAGATTCTCGACGTGGACCGATCCATCAGTCTTTCTTCACTTCCATCTAATTCCAGAGCAAGTTTTATTCCAAATCTTATCACTACAGCATCTTTTTGCATAGTAGATACTGATAGTCGTGTGTGTCAACTGGTTCCTATTGACTCTTCGTCTGACTACTCACTACGCATTGGTCCCTTTACATTTCCATCTCAATCGTATCAAGTCCGGTTCAGTGCAAAAGAAAATTCTTCATCACAAACCAAACCACACATGCCCTTTCGAAACTTGAGAAATGCCCCAGCGACAACTCCGATTCCTGTCTCCTTATCTTTCCCACACAATCAAATCATATTCATACCTCAAAAGCTGTGTCGGTCGATGTATGATTCGAATCCAAGATTTTTAGACTTTCAGGGACACACTTTACTACGTAATAGAAGCACAACTACAGTAATTGGATTCTGACTCACTGACGAATGAATGTCACCTAATGCAAAGTGCGGTAGTTTATTTCTGCTCATCCTTGATTGCAAAATCAAACTGGGATTTCATTTCTTAGAGACACATTTTGAGATTTATCTGCTTTTTGTATCTCTTATTTCAAGGCGTTTAACAAACAATGTGTTTCCTTCCAAAATACAATTTAATCGAGATTAACTCGAACGCTTTTATCGCGCTTTTTCCTATAAGTTCCCTTTTCGAAGGCAAAACATAAAAAATGCACAGTTCCTTCGTAGCGCCCTTCAGTCTTCGGTGTGAAAGCACCGTTTGAAATTCCTCGCAAAACATTGCACTCTCGGTCAAAATCACAGCGGTAGTGCCTTTGAACCTTTTGATAATTGCCACACATATTTACTTCATCGAGACAAAAATAAGTAGTAAATATCCTTATGAGCCCATTGCCCTCACCTTAGGTTTTCTCCAAAGATGAGAGATTCGTTCGGAGAGCTTGTGTGTACCTAACTGGAAAAAATCATCATTCAATTTCAAATGACTGACGTGGCCCAAGAGTTTAGTGTAGTAAACTTTTTAATGGCCCGTTTGAGATTTTTTTGTCCGTCTGTCTGTAAATGCGCTATACTTTCAAAACCACCGTATGTGCTCATAGAATCTTTTGACATCTTTAAAGGTTTGGGTTCTCATTTAAGGGCACACTCATGCAGAAAGCATGCCAAACACTACCGTCACTGCTCGACGGATTTTATGCCACATTTGCGTATGCTACGAGACGACGAGATTCGACTTGTAGTAAAAGTGCGTGTACATGAGCATGTCTCGCTTTTTCTATACAGTACAATTTTAACTGGAAAATTTGCAGTGCTCTTTTATAATGCCCCTTAAGCTTTTGTACTATAAGGTGGCAACGGACTCTCACTAAAAATATTACAATAGCAGACGAAGAACCGTTCGAAAAACGATTAAAAACATAAAAGTGCGTTCCAACAACAAGAGCTCATTGGCCGGAGAACAGTGCATCTAGCAAATTATAATGAAAGAAACGAACGCACTTCCAGACATCATATAACCGAAACCCTCATTGTTAACACTATTCATATACTACTACTGAGAGATGTAATAAAACCTAAACTGACGGATGCAGAGACCATTCACACGTCTGCAAATCCTTGACTATGAACCGTATAAAATACTGTCTAGACTCTTGAAGTTTTAATGGCAATACCAAAATAAGCAAGACGAAGATCGCATAAAATATTCGGGCCTTGGACAACATCAAATTACCCATTATAATGATGAGCATTCGAGAGTTATACGATCTTGGTGGGAATGACATTAGAGCTGGGAAAAACGCAAAGTCTTTGCTCTCATCCAGTTCAGCGACAATGAACAAATTAAAATTATTATTGCTTCTATGACGCAGTTGCTGAGATCAAATTGCTTTCAATACTTAAAAGTTATATATAACTCCGCTTCATCTTACAGTGATTGGAAACTTGTGAGAATGAACGTGTCAATAACACTACAAAATTCGCAACTCGCAAAAATATTGCTGATAAGAAAGAACCATATGCTATTTTTCTCTTTCGATCATAACAAAGACAAAGGATTTGAGCAACGTAACAAAAATTCTTCATTCTCGCTTGCTGACGTGATTATAGCAGCTTCTCTGAGAAATAAGTTGGTCAGCAAGTCTCCATGAATGATAGCATCGGGGAAAAATGTTGGAACATTCAGTTTCAGTTTTCAGTTTAGAAATCGAGATAAAGAAAAGCTGAACACGATGGGTTTAGCTGAGACAGACTCCCATTCACACTGAACCATTTTCTTACGTTCAATCCTAATGTGATGTATATGTATAAGAGATCGTGAATGATGTGCCATCCTACATTCTGACCTATGGGACACCATAATTCCATACTACCTCGTACAACAGAAAAGTATTAGAAGGATACAATAATAAAAGCGTTTCCTTTCGAGGGTCTCATCATCGTCATCATCTACCCGTCTACCCGTAGCGTTTTGCGTTGAAATCACGCGTTTTCTGACCAATACTTCAGGGTTGAACGGTGACTGCATGAGCAGGAACTTATGCTCACAAAGGAACTGGAATGGACTTGTGGACTTGGGCTCGGACTTGGACTCTCTTTGGATTTGGAAATCTGCTTTATGCACAGTTGGACAGTGAGAATTTCTCTCCAAAAGGGCGTAAAGGGTTATATACCAATAAACCTTATAGACATTAGACATAATTACACACTAGAGGGTTGTTATAAGGAATGTGTCCTTCTGGACCTTGTCAGTCTTCAAGTGAAAAGGGATAGAGGTACTTAAGGGAGCCTACAACTTTCCCTTTCACCACGTTTTGAGGGTTTCCCTTTTAATCACGTATTCTTTGTTATAACATGACTGTATGACTACATTGTAATAAGTTCCTTGCGTTCCCTTATTGAGTGAGCCAGCATTATCACGAATTGGGAAATTTTGTACGGATTACGTTACCAACCAACCTACACCTATACGTATGTATGTGTATAACAAAAAGTAAGAAAAAACGTCCTAGCAAAAACTTATGTAACCATTCTGCGGTTGTATTTAGCAGCATTCTCGAAAGCTTACGAAGTTTTGCTTCATGAATTCATATTCATAATAAATGCTTATGGCCACACAAACTGATTAGTAATATATACAATGTAGTGTTAACATTTTGCAGGGTATGACGGGAGTTTTTCGATGAAATGAAGCAATGACCATGTTCCACTTTGCTCAGTCTCATGAAATAAACCAATGTTTCATATAACCTTCAACTGTAAGCCGCAATACGAGGAAATTGAATTACCCCCAAACAACGGGAAACTTACGGATTTTCTAAGGTTAAAAATGAATAAAATCAAAAGTATAATAGGTAAATGACTGACCTTCCATCCTGCTGATGAATTGGAGTCGCCTTTATCTTTAAAGTAAGGAACGTTGGTGACCATCCAGTCGTAGATTTGACTAAGGGTCAACCGCTTCTCAGGGCTGGAGCTGATGGCTTGTGTAATGAGGTCAGCATACGACAAGTTACCCCAAGCATTTCTTCTCGAAGTTGACTTTTTCTGGAGAAGGATTCCTCCTGCAGTTGTGCATAATTCGGATCCATCTGATGGCATTGTTTGCCCTGGGATACCTCCAGGGCTCCCGCCTGTACTGATGTTATTGTTATCTTCCGGACGTGGTAGGGGCCACGTGTTCGACCTGGCTCTCGTCTGAGGTTCAAAACCACTGTCCACTGGAACCATCGTTCCCGCTACGACAGACGTTCCGTATTCCATAGCGATGATAATGTTTCAAAATTATATAGGCAAAAAATTATGCAACAAATCCAAATGACTTGACTTCTTCTAACGTCTCTATCGTATCTTGACTTAAACTTCTTCTTTGATTGAGTTTGTGCAGAAACAGAGTAGTGGAATTCACAACTTGGCGTTTCAAGGTCAAAACAAAGTACTGGACCCAAAATTGGCTTAAGCGTACGCGTTCAAGTCACGTAAGTTTGAGTTCAACTTCAAATACAAAATTACAAAATTACCTTGTACCGGTAATTACAATAAACTGCTTGGATTTCAAGTAATTAAAGGGTCCTCAACAACTACACTCGTCACTCGTAGTATATATAGTAACGTTTTCGTCACAAAGTACAATGGACTGACAATCACGTTTTGGAAATGCAATTCTCACGTTCGGTCTTCTTTATCGTTTATTATATGCAATTAAATCCATCTACTCTAATCAATCTTCTAAATTGGTCTTCTTCTTTATCATTACCGCACCATTTATACGTATAATAAATGTTCAATCTGCAACACAGTCAAAAATAAACAAAGCTGTCACAGAAATTACGTAAAATCGTTCCAAAATGACCAGAAGATGAGCCTTGTACTAGTTCTAAAACTAGGAAGTCTTGTCTTTCCATACAAAAGAGTCAAATTCTCTTCACTATTCCTTATGTGCTTCGTTCACAGTTTCGCAATTCCCAGCAAAAAAAAACTCTGGACTCAGCAATATACACAGTGAATGAATTCTGTCCCTTTCTTCTTCCTTTTTTACACTGTCGTTTTCCTTTTGGAAAAAGTGTGAAGACGCAAGGTCCACTCGTTATAACAGCACTGTTACATGTTAATACTATCCAGGAGACACATTACAGCTGAAAATCTCATTCAGCCCCAACGACTGGACAAATGTAAACCGTTCCGAAAAAAAATTGTAACGCTGCTTCTTGTGTGTGCTTTCTGAATGGAAATGTACACAGAGCGGATGAGCAAGGACGCTTGTTGCAAAGTGGCCCAATAGTGTCCTCCGTGTGTGTGTTTTTATGTGTGCGTGTGTGTAGTGTGCTACCAGATCACACGTTGTACAACTCACATTTCTATGCACTTAATGTATAGCACCAAAGCACTCGACGAACGCACATTCACAAAATTCTTTTGGTTTTAAAAAAGTTTTTTTTAGAACAGCAGAACGACAAAAATGTTTACGAATCCTTTTGATTACTTTGTGTGTGTGGACAGCTGATACACAGGTCAGTTTGGATTATTAAGATTTAAAAGAAATGTTTTGTTTGAGACGAAGTCGCCACAATGTCTACGTAGTAGGTTTTTTTTTACAAGTTGAATGGAAAGTGGCTACCGGGCTAAAGTGAGACGATTTACTAACAAGAGAGGGGAAAGATGTCTACTGAAAATAGAACCGAAGAAGACTGATAGAGAACAAACCGGCGGCGGCTGGAGTCGTCAAGCGAATGTATACGAGACTCCGTTTGCAACAAGTGTCCATGGAACTACGCAGCAATCGCACGTCCTTTAACTCCTGCTGCCTTTTGCACAAACGAACATGAATGTATACTAGTGTTGGAGTGAAGGAAAAACGAATGAAGGAGAAGCTTGAAGCTTGAAAAGCTGTGTCGGTCGGGTCGTCGTGTAGCGACGTAACGTGACGTAAGGCTGGTTTTCGCGTCTCTCTTGGGGACGCGAACGCAGAAAACCATAGGCTTACGGCTTACACTACCACCAATCTTCACAATGTGCAAAAAGAGAGCCTTCCCTCTACTCTTTTACGCCAGCAAGGCAGGTTTTCGTACACTTCGTAGCTTTGCGAAGCTTGTTCGAATGACTCCACACACACATACACACACTTACACACATTAAACGAACCTTTAGCGTTTTGCTGATTCTCTGGTACGCGTTTGCAAACTCTATAGCATATGTAGTAATAGTTAAAGTTTGTACTACTCTTCTCTTAACTTGTAGAATGAGCACTGATACGATCCGTAAGTAATATCAGGAACATTCGCATTCGCTTAACAATTCATGCAAAGTTGGGAGTTCGTATACAGTCTGTACTATACCAAGTTTTACACTAGACCACACCACGAAGCAAACTCCAACTCTTTAACTTTGGAGAACAGTTCGCTTTTGCAGGCTTTGCTCCTGCTCCTGCTGGAATGTAAGTATAGTAGATAGTAGTATTTTGCACGTGCAGATCACACGTGAGGAGAGCAGAAACTAGACTGATCCGAAATCCTACTACTCGCATTATTATGGTTTGCGTTTGGTTAAAAGGTTTTGTGTCTTTTGCATTGTGACTGCTGAGATTGGGATAGGGACTGTGCTCTTTTCAAAACTCACTCAAATGCTATTTGGTCTTTCTCCTTTTGTATATGTGACTGCTGCGTGACTGACTGACTGCTAGCTTGCTGCTCTTTGCTCCTCTACTCGAACAACTGGACTGATCACTTTGGTATTGCTTCTCCAACTAACTACTTAGGAGAGTTACGTTTACTACTTTACTACTACGTTCACTTACATTTGGTATTGCTGTACATTATCCCAGTCACAAGGAGCAATGCGACCCATAAGATATCATAGAGAATTGGTACAGGCAAAAGCAATAGGCACGAGAGGGGCTTTATGCATGTGTACCAACATTGCATTGCATTACTACGGCATTTTCTCTCAAACATGCACTAGGAGAATGCCCATTTGCCCATGCTCATGCATTTGGAGAACTTGGAAGTTTCTTTGCAACTGAGATGAGATCTCCACTGCTCAAACTCCGTATGCGAAAGACAAACCATACCTTAGGTACTTGAAGAAACGGTGTAGTGTAAACCTTGTGCGGTGTGACTATTGCATGCAGTTTTGTCTTTATGGAATAACGAAGTAACTCGTCCTACGAGTTAACTTGCCTCATCATCTCTTGATAAGATGCTTCAAATGTTAGTGTTAGCAAACGTTAGCATACTATTACTTGCATTGCAGCTAAGCTAGTGCGCTAGGTGCTAGCATTATTCACAAGACAAGACGGAGAAAAAAAATGCGTTTATAACGATCCGCTCTTGAACAATGTAATCTCATATGTAGTACAGCGTTACAGACCTTACAGCTTACAGGAGATACTGAGAGTTTCTTCTAACGATGCTAGAGGTTACAGTGAATGGGGAAAAAGTCGATTTCCAAGAGAGAGAAAAAAAAATTCGCCTCCAGTTCTGCAAACTTGAAGTTGAAATCCTTAACAAATTATGACAAGGAAGGTAGGAAATCCTATTCAGTGCAGTAGAGTCAGCGTAGGTTTAAAGTTGCAAGTTGTAATGCTACATACAATTTATTTAGGTTATTTAATTGCATCGTATCGTAGCCTTGTGGTATGTATGTAGTAAGAATCTGTACTGGACGAACAACGTCTGGAGAAGTCCAATGCAAACGAGTAATAAGCGCAAGAGAAAAGATAAAGGTTTCTAAAGGATCGTATTTAACTCTTAATAAGCTCCAATCTGTACTCTATAGCTTTTCGAGAGAAAGAGCACGGGGCGCATTAAATTGCCATTATCAGTCCTGTATGTTCGTGTAGAGTTGAAAGATATGTTCATTTTCGAGTCTCCGGGTTCAGGAGAACACTTCTTGGGTTACCACAAAGTGCCACGTTTGTCAAAAGCGAGGAACTTAACTGAATATATGCATAATATTTAAAAGCTTGCTTACTGGATGAATACTTAGTGTATATAGAGTGTCCAGCAATTTAAGACTTTACTAAGACGGTTCACTGAGTATTTAGCATATGAGGTGACTCATGGAGTCAACCAGATAAAGAGTCCAAAAGACGACAATGACGACGAGAACGGCGACTGTTCCCTTATGCCTAGTTTATTATTATGCATATGGAAAGGACATTAATATGATGACTACTAGCAGATTGCAAAATGTCTATATTAGGACTCTCTCGGTCTTTGTGGAACCATCAGTCTTCATTTTATCCAGGTGCACGCAAACAGTATTCCTCGCATGGCAATTTAGTTGCGTTCTTCTTCCACAGCGTGGTTGGATGACGCAAAGAAATGAAATCCGCCCAGTTGGCAGTTGCTCCGAGTTTAATTGCCATTTTGTCAATTTTCTTCCTGACATGCTAATCAGGTCATTTTCGTATCAAGTATTTATTTCCCAAACTAACTTGATAAGACCAAGCCGACATTCTTAATTTGTAAGCTACAAACAGTTCAAGAGACTTGACAAGTGACAAAAATCCTTCTTAAAAGATTTTCAAAGAAAGTAAAATCAAAGGGAAAAAACTTTTTCAAGGATACTTTGTATACTGTTCAAGTCAAAGAAATTAACTTTACTTGCAAAAGAGTTTTATAAGTCTAAAAATGGACAGCTTTTGCTCCATCAATTGTAAGATTACACAGCCAGAGCCGGAGCAAGCAGAGCAGAGTAGGCAAGCAGAGGCAAGAAAGCTGAAGCAAAATGGAAACTTACTTTATTGCTCATTACGTCAAGTTGCCCCTTTACGCGTCGTCTCTATTAAACTTAAGACGTAGTTAGATTCTTTTTGCAGACAAAGCATGTAATCCCTTGCGATGGCAGTCGCACAGTGGCACAATGCTCATATCATTTTGTGTGTGGGATTTCTGTATACTCTAGTAATGATATGATGTGCATGGCTTACTAACTGCTTGTCAGTTACTATGTTTTTTTTACTAGTAAGTGAAAGAATAGAGTGGACTTGGCGATTTTTGGCATACGTGCTAAACGCTCTTGAATTTTTATACCGGATGCATACGTCTTAGAGCATTGTACCATCTTGACGCTACGTCTTATCTAAGCAATCATTCTATCTCGATAACCATAAGTTTCGTATTATTTTAAGTAGTACTTAAGGCAAACCGACCGTACCGAACACACTGCGCAGGAGAACGGAATGTATAGTATAATATAAGCTTGTATGCCTCCAGATCGTGATGACATGGAAAAAGGCTTCCCAATTGGTTTTAGTGGATGGAAACGCAACCGAAAACGGTATAAAGGAATTCCTACTGGGTTGAGTATACTATATAGGTTACGTTTAGTACACTTCTTCCGTTTTATATTAAATTGAAAGTCTGAGCAGGGAAAGATACAGAAAGAATTTTAAAACTCACAGGTGTTGACTACACTTGATAATGTCGTGTGTGTCAATTTGTGTGACATGAGGAAAGACATGTATAAAATGTTTACGTTGCTGTGGGGCATTGCGATCCTGTACCTTTTCAATGTCAATTTGTCGTGTTAGCCTTAAGTTGAGTTGTACCCATTCCTGACATGACGCCAATTTGGATTAACTGTCCTAAAACAATCTGGTAAACGACCATATAGTTTCCTTTGCGGTAACTCGGTAACGTAGTAAAAAGATGTTAAAAGACCTGCAATGCAACTGGCATGAGTCGTGTCGGAATCCGACGGATGCGAAGCACTCGGTTGATTCCGTGCTGCATGACGGGAGACGTAACAACCTACTTTATCAACTGGAGACTGGTCGTCTACGAGTCTCCAGTGGGGAAAATTCAATGCAATGAACCCTTCTTAAGAAATTGAATCAGTTTGTAAAATTGAGTGGAAACTTCCAAAATCCGTAGAGGATTCCTGTTAAACTAAAGAGCAAAAAGGAATTGATGGATTGAAATCAACATCCTTTTCTGTCGCTACTGACCATCGTCTAGAACTTATCGTTTCCGTCTCTTTCTCGCCTTTATGGACAATTCCTCTTACTGACAAAGTGACTTGGTAATTTCTGTCACTCAACCCGACATTCTTCTCCCTTCTCCTTCTTCCGAATAAATTGTCCACATTCATTCCGTTTCCCAAACTTCATTCAATAAGATTACCTGAACAGACTCAAAATGTTTTCCGGAAAGGTTTCTTGGATTCTATTCCCGGTCGTTCCATACAAGATACAACTTACCAACCACACACTCACGTAGTAGAATGACATAGCATGAAAGCATACCACAAAGTATGTCAGCAAGACAATTTTAATACGTTTCGAATTGTTAAAACATGACGAAGGTCAGCATGCCATCGTGCTGACAGATAGGAACTTGAGAACAAGGGATTGCAATCTTTGCCTGCTTGAAATAATTTAATTGTGAGAGTCACAGCAAATACCAGCAAATATGGAATGCGTCACTGTCTTACCAGTCATAAGAGTTTCATACTTTTACAGTTCCGGAGTGCGCAGTTGTCTCAAGTTTACAATGAGTACTTACTATTAAATCGTAAACTATAAATGTAATGAACACAACTTGACATTTTCGTTATTCGTCAAAAGTTTCCTGCAAGGGAAAAATATCTTCGTTTTCGTCACGGTATTATGTCACGTTTCAAGTCATACCACAAGCGCATGCATAGTTTTAGTCATCAAAAATCACGACCTAATACAAAGTTATCATTTTAGACTGGTTGACATAAAAAATTTATTGTCTTCTCGTAGACAATCGTCGTTTTCAATGATTCACTACAACTGCGTCTCTAGATTCTCAAACAAAGAGAAAGAAAATCCATCTTGCTTTAATGTGCAGTTAAACAGCAACACATTTATTAACGTTTTAAGACTGAATTGCAGTTACAAGTAATGTCCTAACAGACATTCGATTATGTTATAGAACATCTATAATAAGATTTACGAGAAGACTCTGAATAATAGAGTTACAATGGTAATAGTAGTACAATGGTATATTCTGTAGAAGTGTTAAAGCTATAAAATGATTAGAACGTAAATTGTATGACAATGAGATTACATAATAATGATTGTGTGCTCTGCTGTTTTCTCTGAAAACTTTGAATCTACTCTACACGGCTCACTGAGCTAATAATAAAAGTTGTACGTAATGAAGTTTTCATATCACTCAAATGACAACAAATATTTAATGAGAGGTGGCGGCAACGGCAACTTGTTAATGTGCTTGACTTGTGCTCGCCCCAATTGCTTGTAGATTACCACACGACATTGTTGTTGCAGCGTCCGAGGACTTGAGTACACATCTTTCAAAATACTGCATAAAGACGTTCTCACTGGAACGATTGCAGATTGCGTGTATACCAATTTCAAGCAATTGTAGAGATCTCTGTTTAAAATTAAAAACATTAAGCAATCGATTTATAAGCGCCGGAAAACTCAATGAGTATCTTTATTTCGAGAATAAAAAGATGTCTTGACTTACTTGTGGTCCATACACATGGAGTATAAACGTATGATTTTTGCAAACCTACGCTCCGGATCCAAAAGCAAATGCTCTTTTCGACATAACCACTGTATGTAATAGTACAGCACCTAATAGTGTTAAATGTATTATACCATATTAATTTACTTTTTCTGTAGGTGAAAGGTCAGGTCGGATCTGCTTTTTCAACTTTTAATGTTTGATTGACTCTATAAATTAATAACTTAAATAACCTTATTCGAAGACTTCTTTAAAAAGAAAGATGATTGACTGTGGCAAACCGTGGGTTCATTCAAACTAATATTCACATTTGGGTCAGCACCATACGTCAAAAGTGTTTGCGTCAGGTCATAGATGTATTCCAGGTCACTCGGGTTTCTGGCGCTTAGAACAAGCTCCAGTATGGAAAGCAAGATGTGATGCGTTCGCATAGAAAACAAATGATCATAGGGATTCACATTCGGGTCTAATCCATGTTGCAGTAAAACAACGAGAAGTTGACGTATGAAAGCTGTACAATTACAATAAAGTATGTAATAAACCTTTTAATATAAACGAATGACAATGCTAAACGAAGTACGTAACGTAAAGAGTGAAGTTTTAATTACCAAAGCTCGAATCCTTCTCTTGTGACTGTGTTAAGCCCATGTACTCTCCAGCAGCAAACATGAGAACATGTAAGGGTGTCAAATGAGTTCTTGAACTGCAATTAGGATTGGCTCCGTGTTTCAGAAGAATGCGAACGCAATTGAGGTAAAATACCTAAATGCATAATTTTTATTATTAAACTTAGATATTCGAAATCTAATCACAAGTTATTGATCAACGAACATTATCATTTCATTTACCTTCATGTTGTGCGTAAAATTATGCAAATGATCCTTGTTAATCAAGGGAACGAGACATACCATCAACGGTACGCTACCATCTCTTCCAACGATATTTGGATTTCCACCGTCTTGAAGTAACATACTGCAAAATAACAATGACATGTATAATAAATCATTAATTCGAGTAATTAAAACAATTAAATATAGTAGTTTAGTAGATCGGTGGTAGTGGTACAGTATAATGTAAGCAAGAGCAGATTATTGTACCTTAACAGTTCGTATCGAAACTCCCAATCGCGTACCTGTCGTAAAATAGAATATAAGCTTATAAGAACGTTTTTATGAAGTAATTTAGATTTTAATTGGAACGTAAACTTACATGTCTAAGCACGCATGCTAGAGCGGAGTTCCCTGGCTGGTTGATGCTTGGTCGGGCTCCTTGCTGAAGTAAATATCGTACCATGTGCAACATATCCCATTTGGACCACTGAGTGTAATCATGTTGAAAACTAAATCTGGATTCTTCCAATGCATAGCTACGATGATCAAAGTGACATTTATTTTTCATTGAGATAGGTCTGAATAACTTAGTTAATGCTTCCTAAAAATTCGAGGAAACGTACCGGACAATAAGTGCATGTAAAGGTGTATTCCCTAATGAATCAGGCTCATTGATAAGCTCTCGGAGACCATGATCTAAGAGAAGCTTGGTACTTGTCAAAGCATCTTCTGCAGATTTCTTTCCAACCAAGAACAGTACATGCAAAACAGTCAATTGTTGCGTGGCCGTTCGGACGGTAGAAACTGCTCCAGCGGACAAAAGTCTGTCGACGAATTTAACGTCGTGCAGAACAGCCTTTAAATTCAATAAATCAAATGTATAGAAAAGTTTACAAAAGTTTGTCTTCTTTTTTTGGCCCTTTTTTGGGTTCATTACTGGTTGAAATACAAACGCATCTTTATAACCTAGTACCTGGTGTAATGGATAGTATTCATCAAAGCATTGATTAATTTCTTCAGCCCTTTCTGCAATTAAATACTGGACGCATTGCCACGACCCCCTTTCACATGCAATGTGAAGTAACGGTCGCTTTTGGTGCCACGGTGGCCATGACTCATGTCCACGCTGAGTTAACTTATCGAGAATGCCAGGCTGGTCACCATCAATTGCATAGTACACAGCGCTTTGCAATTTGTCCGAAGATCGAACCAGCCGTGGCAAATCATCTTGAATGCCTGGAAAGTTACATCATACATTTATATAATTTCATTTTTAAGAATTCCAATCATTCATGTGATTCATATATGCAAGCTGAATTGAATGAACGCAGTGTGATGGTGATGATTAATAGCAATTTAGCAACCGACGCAGGTCAATGAAACTTTATGCAAAGATGTATCATCATGTGAAAGTGAACTTTGTTTTCAAACAAAATTACTTAACAAAGGCGTCATTGTTTTGGCTGAATTTGAAGAATGCAAAACAATCCGACTTCAATTCATTGTAAACTATTTGAATAGGTATCAAATAAAACCATATAAAAGCAGTTCTCCTTTCATGAGTGCATTAAATGCCTTGTACGTTGTACTCGTACGTTAATAAAGTCTATTTAATAACACGTTGTAACCTTGTTACAAATTCCTAACCTGTCCAATAAGGTTATATGTAATTGTTACTTTGTTACTCTGAAATTTTCCATCAACGAAAATATTTCAATGTCAACCTTTTAACTTTTAATGCTTTCTGCTTTCCTATAAGTAATTAAAAATTCCCTATTTGTTATTGCCACACAAATGAAGATTTAATACTGGAGAGACGAATATCAGACGATGCAGTAAAATGAGATTTATGAAAATACAATTTGAATTAGAAAGGTATTCGTACAATGTTAACTGCTGGTAGGATTTATAATTGGACTCACATAGTTTAGATCCTTCTTCACAATTAATGTTATGTAGTCCAGGCCAACACATTCGACCGTCGACATCCGTTCGTGCCCCATGTTTGAGGAGTAATTCCGCAATATCCTCGAAACCCCGTAGACAGGCAATATGCAGTGGCAATGAACACGCACCTGCAAAAGCATAAAATTAAATGATTCGATAGTTGTCTTTCTATGGAAGAGTTCTAAACTGCAATTGTAGATGACAACTAGACGGCAATAGCAAAATAATGACAATGAGTTAATGAACTTACCCCGGTTGAGATCTAAATTGTTTCGTGAAAGAATCCATTTGACCATTTCCACGTTGTTAATTCCTGTGCATTTTTGTAATAAATTGTACCCAGATGTGTCCACGATACATAAAATATTTTCATTCTGTAGAATACAAAAGTTACATGATTAGAGGAATTGATTCGACAAAGTGAAACATTGCATGTGAATTAAGGTTCATGTTTGTTGAGATTGAAGCACAAGAACGTCGTTTTCCATTATTTGGTACTTTGATATATAATATAGTAAAGGATAATTCGAAAGTTTTGGAACCCCCCGTGGCTAAGTATAGTGAATGAAGTCTTTACTTTACCTTTGGAATTTTATTCAATAGACCATCAATCCTCTGGACCGAGACCCTCGGGTTGGCCCGAAGGACATCAAAAACTTCTTGAATCAACGCCCGGGTGACATCGCTAACCCGACTGTGATTTGAGGCTGATCCGGGTGGGAAAACATGACCTATTGACCCACCCATGATGTCGCACGGAGATTACGACTCTCACTTATATTTGCGATTGACACACTTTGAATCTTCACATTGCGAACTTTCAGTTGACCCTTCTTTGTCTAATCATTCTTTAGACTTCAAACGCAGCTCAAGACTTCAATAATGAAATCCAGGGTGTATTAATGACTTAATGAGTCACAGTCCAGCCATGTGACGATAGCACCAAGGACTAGTAACGATGGACATTAAAAATTAATTGTCGTGTGGAAGCTGGAAAACGTTTTGTTGGGAAATGTTTGAAGTAGGATCGGATGAAGGGAGGAAGGTAGTTGTCGGAGCTCCGAAAGCTAACTGATGAAAGTGGGGATTCTGGAGATCCTTTTGAAGTGTTTGTCTGGGAACAGAAGCTTTAACGATAATTTGTGAAGGTAAGTTGATCAAAGTGAAAGTCATTTAAAGTGTGGATTCGCCACAGGGTAGGACTTGAAGAGAATCGATCGTCAGCTGACTGACTGCTCCGAATAAGATCGCATGGCAGACTAGAATGTGGGAATAGGAATACAATGGAAGGAAACGACAACTAACTTCCCTTGTTCCCAGCATTTTGGCATTCTCTCGTTCACCTCAAAGCTAGGAAAGTCGACATGACAAAAACCAAAAAAATGTTATGCACAAAATCAAGCAAGCACAAGCACACAGTCAAAGCATGATATAAACTATAATATAAGTACGCATGTTGTCAGTCAGATTGGTGGAGACAGAGAGAAAATTGCCTTCTCCACTTTTCTCTTGGAAAATGACATTTCAGATACACACAGGAGTTTGGAAACAGGACTGCTGTGATGGTCCTTTAGTGTGTCAACCATTGGACAAGTCCCTAATTGAATTTGCTCAAATATGACATCCATTTGATCTCCTTGTATTTGCCTACATGTTTTTCCCAATATCCAACTTTTGAGTTCGTCCCACCTTTTCCTATGAAATTTCCGAATGTCAAAGTGGAACATGACGACGATGAGGTTTCAAGGCTTGAGAATAAAGCCCGTTTTCCCTTTATACTTTCCACTGTATACTTTATATTTTATACCAACTCTACTTTTCTCTTTTCTCACTCTCTCTCGCTCTCTCCGACTCTGTCGCATTCACTCCTCTCTCTCTCTCTCTTTTCTTTCTATAGCACTATACCACTCTCTTGTCCTCAATTTTGCTCGCTACCCACATCAAAATCAATCCGATTCTTCCGAGTGTTGTACATTAAAATCTGTCCTCAATTTCTTTCTGGAGTGCAAAAACCGAGTTTCCAATCATAAACGCAAACAGCAAAAGAGCTACACATGGCAAAACTGGCAAAACCACTTTGTCGTTCATTCGATAAAGTGTAAACTCTTGTGCAACATCCACATCATCGACATCGCTTCGTTTCTCTTTGTAACTCATAGATTGGCTCGGAAAAGTAAATAAAGCCTTTGTCTCTTTCCACTACTCTCCTTTGTCTCAATTTGCACTCTAGTCCTTGAGCCTCACATAAGTCACCTCACATTACATGAACAATTCAAAAACTCACTCATCATGACTTTCATAACTATATATATTTTACCATCCCTAGTTATAATTTCCACTCCATTCAAAAAGGCTATTATATGTTATTGTTATTATATTATACCTTTATTACTAACCTTAGATGGTTATCTTGTTCTTTTACCTTTGGTTTATGTTACAAAATTACAAAACCTACTGCGCACAAAGTTTTCATAAACTCATTAAAAATTGCATTAAAAACATACAAGATACAAGGCACCATCAAAAATAATAGATCTCTCTACCTTTCATTACAATTTATTGTACATTTCACTGAACAATTATATTATTCGACTTTCGTCATAAATTTTTGCATTATGAAAAACATGTCTGGAACGATGAAACGAACAGAAAAAAAACTCATCCAGAATCCAGACACAGACATGTTGACAAGACAGGATTCATTATTTCAAAATGACTGATTTTTGAACGTAATAACGAGATCAAAGAGAGCTAATCAAGTCTCCTCTTCTCCTGTTTGCATAAAATCATGAAATCAAGCAAACTACGACTTTCCAGACGCCTCTGCTCCGTCCATTCCAGACATGGCGCATTTCATGGCACAATTTTTTCATTTGTCATTTCATTTCACCATGTTTTCGAAAACAAAAGCCGAGTCATAAACCTAGACGCAAAAAAAAGTTTCACTCAAAATTAAAAACCTCACTAAACAAATCTCGCGAGTTTTGTCTCAAGTCTCCATCTCATAATCTCATCTCATTCTTCCGATACGAATAAAATATCATCATTTCATAGACAATTCGTGGCTATTTGCTATCATGAATTCCCAAGTTGCTCAGCGTTGTTATTATTTTTTTGTTCATTTTTTCTATATCGTCACATCGTCAAACCATCAGTAATTATAATTTTTATTCAACTGCCTGATTGATGTTCATCAGTTCAAGCACCTTCATCGGTTCATCTCAAATCTCAACACAAAATTCAACCACGATCGTCGGATGAATTCTTCATGATTGAGTTATCAATAATTCATAATCATAAAATCATAGCATATAATAAAATAATAAAACACCCGTTGATTTCCCATTTCCGAAACATTTTCTTCCGTAAAATCGTCAAGTAACTAAAAAGTACATTCACATTTCATAAATTCTCATTCAATAAACGAACTTTATTTATTCAACGAAATGTGATCATAGGACAACATTAAAAAGTAAAGTATGAACGGTAGGAAAGCATAGCAGGCTTGAGGAAGAAGCAAAACTTCAACTGACTGCATCTTTTGTGGAGTTGGGCGTTTTACATGACCCATGTGACAGAGAGGAGAGTGCGAGAGTTGAAAGTTGGAGGAGACAGGAAAGTTAGAAGTTCTCCCGTCAACTGTCTTTCCGAATTCTCACTTCCGACTGTAGAGTTTCGACATTTTGTCAATGGTGAAAACATTGAACAATGAGTGACTCACGCCCTTCCAATTCTTGTAGTCGTAGTAGTAGCAATAGTAGTTCTATCAGTAGTGCCAGCGCCGGAACTCCCACGGGTGACAACTTTCCTCCTTGTAAGTATTCATTTCCAATTTTAATTAGTCAGCAGAAACCAATCATTAATATTAAATTATTCTACAAATTATTATAACGCACTACTGTAG
>JABASF010001604.1:0-20612 GCA_019776145.1 Harlomillsia oculata
TAAAATCCTGTGATCATTTCCTCGTTTGCGACTTTCTCTCATGCTTCACATTTTTAAGCATCATTCGACCAAAACACAAAAAACACGAAAATACGCTAAATTTTTAAGTTGAAAGAAAACCAAATACTTTTGTCTTTTGCACAGCAGAAGCGTCACGCAAAGCTTTTGTATATATTCTCAAGTTTTAAACCTCACAAATGAACTCATGTAAATAGGTTTATTATAAATAAAGAAGTTCCAAACGGAAGTTGTTTATTGTTTATTGTTTTTTTTAACTTACTTACACTTAGCGTGCCTAGATTGAACGTTTTTATTATGGATATGACATGAAGACGGAGGACAAATAAGGAAATGTACACGCCGTTGCCGAAATTACCAAAGATTAAAACATTCACTCGATTACTCTTTGCTCAAATATAAATCACTAAACTAAACGATAATAAAAATTAGTGCAAAATACATGTATGTAATCATGCAATTCTTGAAAAACTGGTATACAGGAAGAATTTTGAGACCGTCCGTATCCTTATCGAATGATGCTTAAAAATGTGAAGCATGAGAGAAAGTCGCAAACGAGGAAATGATCACAGGATTTTATGTAGAAAATGACCCGGAAATTCAATAGACTGAGAATTCGTTAGTCGTTAGTCGTTATGCTATGTTATTTGATTGATACTATTAAAGTTGATATAAAATTATATATTATATATTGTATACTGTATTCCACTCATGTGTTTAATTAGTTTTAGTGCCTGAACGCTGACAGATATATGACGTTTCATTAGCTGGAGAAAATTGGCTCACATTCTTCACCTGATTACTTCTCTCGAGTCTGGAGACAAATTCATAAAGACAATGCACCCCTTGAGACAAAATTATTGTAGGGAAGAGTTGTATTCAGAAAACACTTTTGATCACTTTTCCTTTGTGTTGTCAATTATTACGCTTAGTGAGTAGACAGGGACGTACTTATGATTTTCTGCGCGATGTCACATCGGAGGAAAGTTATTCCTTAGTTTTCTTCTATAGTGAACTTCTATCCAGCTCAACAGTTGAAGTATACGGAATTTGGGAAGAAATATCACTATTTTCACTATATGGTCATATAATTCATAATCATAATCAAAGCGAATTCGTGGATTTGCTATTGATTTTTACTACGCTTTTAGTTCTTTCAAAGTGAAATATGGAATTGGTTACGTACTTGAATATGGAAGTATACTTGAAAAGAAATAGAAAATCATGAAAGCACGTTGACCTTATTCAATCCAATTTCTGTAATTAGCGTAGTAATAAGAAACAAAATGTTCCCTTGTTAAGCAAAGTATATAGGTAAAAAACTTCATTTTTCTTTTGACATCTTTTTATCTTTCTTATATGTAATAATAATTGAGGGTATTTTTCTTATCTCCCTTCATGCATTTTTGACTTTAACGACTCTGGAATTGGGCCAGATTCACTAATTCGAACACGTGTGTTGCATTAACTGATGGAAGGACGCGGACGTATACGCGACACCGACAAAATGTCTTTTACATACAAATTATGATGAGATTTAAGTTTTGGGAGTTTGGGCACTATATGATTAATTTCCCTTGCAAATGACTCATAATAAACGTGCTGGATGAACTTGGCAAATGTTCCGAGTACGAGAATTTCTGCAAAAAAATCCAACATTATCAGAAGTTGTATGAGAAATGAGTCAGTGATACCATGAGAATTTATGATAAGTCTCAAGGCCCTGGAACGGAAAGGTGCCCCTTGAGAGTATTTATCAATTTGGGCGCTACATGAGAGAAAGAGAAAAGAATGCTTTTACATTGCTCGTATATTTTTAACTGTGCTTATGATATTTTATTGTTCAATGTAGAGGGTTGAGTATAAAGTATAAAGTACAGTAATTTAGTACGTAATAGTAAGTATAGTAATGAAGTCAACTTAAATAACATTGCAAGCATGTCACAAGATAACCTTTTGTTACAGTGATTGTTTGTTGATGTTGATCAAGCCAGAAAATCTTCCAACTTTACGGAAGGAACCAGAGGAGGAAAGGATTTCCCAGACATCTCATCCGTTTTATCGCCTGATGACCCTGTCAACCAACATGACAATGAATGCTTCAAATGCCCTTATTCCCAACCCGTATAAATAGCCAAAAACCCGGAGATTTGGAGCTCAGTGAGTATCAAATCAGAACAACCAATAATATTTCCAACACCCATTGATTCTTATCTGTGTCCCGCTTTGTGATAAGCCATGTTTAAATTGTGTTGTCTCCTAGTAGTATTTTTGGTGGAAATAAATGGTCATGGAAGGTTCATGAAACCACCAAACCGATCTTCCATTTGGAGAGTCCCGGAATTCTCTAGTTGGAATCCTCCTGTGAATTACAATGACAACGAGCTTTACTGTGGCGGACGTCATCAAGTTGACATTCCAGGGAGTGACTGTGGAGTTTGTGGTGACCCGAAATCACATTCCGTTCCAAGGGCGAATGAAATAGGTGGAAGATATTACAAAGGGATCATTACTGAAACATATGCTTCTGGAAGTGTAAGTGTAATGTAATTTATGTAATATTTAATTTATATTTTTATAATCTTTATATCAATTCGCATTTTATGCGTAATTATGCACTAGGGACTAGGTCATTAAAGAGCTAATTTTCAGTTAACAGTTACCATCTTAAATAAAAACTTTACTTTTTAGGTAATTGATGTTGAAGCTCAACTGACCACAGGTCATAAAGGTTTCATGGAATGGAGGCTTTGTGCTACACCGCAATCAGGAGAGACTCAATCGTGTTTCAACGAACATGTTCTGGAGCTAGACGACAATTCGGGTACGCGATTACCCGCCGGAGCTACGGGTTGGTATCGGACTAGACTTCGACTCCCTTTCGGAGTGACGTGTTCTCATTGCGTCATCCAATGGAACTACCGAGCTGGTTGGTGATCACAGATTTCTCTTATATTCTTTTTGCTTTCCCTGCCCTTCCCCATTTTCCTAGATTTGCACTTGCACCAGACCATTTCAAACTAATAAAATTTGACAAGTTGCATAACTCGACTAAGCTAAAGTGCAATGTGCAATGTGTTCTTATGGAATTTGAAGGGAACAACTGGGGCAATTGTGGGAATGGAACTTCAGCTTCTGGCTGTGGACCTCAAGAAACTTTTCGAGGGTGTTCAGATGTGGAGATTTATTGAACTGCTGGTGCTGGTGCTCTGTCCCAATTGCCTTCGTACATATTACACATTACACTCATCTTTATTCCAACAGACTACCATTTCCACACTTAAAACCAATGACGAACACATCATGCTCAGTAGACATGACACCAAATGGCCATTTACTATACAGAAATGATGGTTGGATGGCGACGGAAGCATTTTGATATAGGTAGATGACTATCTTGTAAAAAGTACAATTTTTATTCCTATGATAATGTAGGTTTTTAGGTTATATTATAGTTATATACAGTTACAGTTTTGCTAAGTTTAGACGTTTAGAGACAAGACACACAAAAAATTATATGGGCATAAAGACAGAATCTGAAGCATTAACCCGAAACGAGAAAAATGACATTGTTCTTCCAAGACGATATGAAAAGATAAGGAAGCAATAGACAATTTCGCACGATCGTAAAAACTGGCAAATATGTTTCGTGCACATAGCTGTGTGAATTACTGCTGTATTTATTGAATCATTGATCATTCGGATACATTTGGATTCGTAGAATGTACTAAGGAGAATGTATTTATATCAGGGTATCCTGGTATTATATTTCGTTGAAAGAAAGTAGTAGCTTGAGCTTGATATTGCAGTGCACAATTTTTCTTTGTTAAGGGTGTGACTTGTGATTTTTAACCTGAAAATAATAAAATCATTGAATTAACCTTTCTGTCATAAATCAGCGCAGCATGAGCCATTAGGACTCAGAATTGAATAATTCGGTAGTAAATTGCAACAATAAACAACAATAAAATAAACTTACGACCATATCCATATCCTCCATAACCGCCGTAGCCACCATAACCCCCAAAACCTCTATAACCTCCAAACCCTCCATACCCTCCATACCCTCCATACCCTCCATAGAATCCACGTCTTCTGAATCCATATCCTCCAAATCCTCCAAAGCGACGTCGCCCGTAGAATCCAAATTGTCTTTTTTGCCGACTCAAGATTTTGGAATCATCAGCTAAACACAAAGGTAATTAAATTAAACAAAAGTTTTTGGCATGCAACTTCTTTTCATGCACAGAAGCATGATTAGCATGAATAAGGAAAGCACACGAGAAAGTTTTTACTGTACCGTCGATGGACGCTGGAGCAAACTCATGAACTTCTCCGTGATCCCCTTGTTCTTCAGCCGATGCTGAATTGGTACAGAGAACAACTGCGAAAATGATACCGACAAGGAATAGGAACACAAACTTCCTTCCACTAGAGCGATTTGAGATGAAGGTATTCATGACGAAGTGGGTAAGAAGCTTTTTGGTTCAATTTGCAATAGTTTTCTCACTAAATTCTCTGAGGAAACAACACCGAAGAGTACAACTTCTACTCTCTTTTATATCCGGATTTTTGAGGATGCTCACGTCCTAAATCATAATTGCAAATTGGCTTTCATTTTTGCATGTAATCTACAGTCCGAGAAGAACATCTCAACTTGAGAATGAAACAAAGGTAGCGTCAAAACTCAAAAGTAAAGGGTACTTTGACTATACTTTGTAACAAGGACATGTAAAACTCGCTCAACGTGATTGTTTTTCTTCAGCAACGGCACCAACAATGCTTATTAACACTAATTTAGAATGTTCTAGAACAGTGCATAAAAACACCTGAATCAAGTGTTGGCGATGACGTCTGAGAAATATCCAGTTTGAGCATAGCACAAGAAAATCCAAAGTTTTCTCCAGTTCATGCTGGATTGAAATGAAGTACAAAAAGTGACATGCAAATTATGAATGCACTGTCGAAAATAGGATGCAAGGATGTGTAAAAAGAAAATTGATGGCTTTTTTGGCAAGAAAATATAGCTTAAGGTGGCCCGTGACGTGGAAGATCGAAGAAACTTTCCAAGTGAATTGTCATGTACAAAAAATCCTTGTTTTTGTGATGCACTTAATTGGTTTCTCCAGTAGCTTGAAATCGTGTCGAGACTTCCAATTCCAGCATAAAAGAACTGTTGAGCAAATATCTTTTTTGTAAGCTTAATACTTTTTCATCCTCACTCACTTAAGTTCGGCAGTGGTAACTGATCCAGTAGCTTGAAATCGTGTCGAGACTTCCAATTCCAGCATAAAAGAACTGTTGAGCAAATATCTTTTTTGTAAGCTTAATACTTTTTCATCCTCACTCACTTAAGTTCGGCATTGGTAACTGGTAAAGTACTGTGAAGAAGTAACAATGTGACCAAAGTAAGCTACTGCTGCTGCATTTCCCATATATGATGGAGATGGGACATGGAAGGGACAATCAACTACTTCTCATTGTCCTATGGTGACAAAAAACCGACGGAGTTTCCTAATAGCAAAAATCACGCCGTGGATTCATGTTCCATTCTTCTGAGTGAAGCAGTGGGACATCACAAAACGGCATGGCAGGGTAGCAGCCGAGCAGCTCTCGTGTCCTTAAATTACCTCAAGTTGAAAACTCTAGTCAAATCACAAATCAGTGTGCTCGGTGTACCCTACAACCATTCTTTCGGATAGTTCTATGTACCAATGTACCATACAGTCTAATCTGACATACAAATGACTTTCTGTCGCAATAATTTTACATAGGTGGGAACTGCTTCAGGATGTATAAATTTTAATTTAAAAAAAATACTCTTCCTTCAGTACTTTATGCATGTTTTGGTACCTCGCGACAAGTAATCAGTAATCATACTCTTGCTGTACTAATGACATACAAATGACTTTCTGTCGCAATAATTTTACATAGGTGGGAACTGCTTCAGGATGTATAAATTTTAATTTAAAAAAAATACTCTTCCTTCGGTACTTTATGCATGTTTTGGTACCTCGCGACAAGTAATCATACTCTTGCTGTACTAGACATAGGAACCAATAAGTTTGAGTTGTTCTAAGCACTTTTTGACGTTACCAAAAAACGGGTACTTTTTATTCCATTAGGAGCAACAACGCGGTTCTTCTAAGTGATCGCGTGTAACTTTACGAATCGATTTATGCAAAATATCTACTTCTCATGACAAATGAACTGGAATAAAATACTCTGGATTTTCGTTTTCCCTACTAAAAAACCCTAAAGGCTCAGTATGCGTAATGTTATTAGCACAAGTAGAACGGAATTTCAAAGTCAATGGTGTCGCCTATCAGCAAAGTGTTGCTGAACTTATCTTGGAGCGAATTGGCATAAAAAGTATCATTTTCCGTTTTCCCTACTACTCCTTTTACAAATTGCTCCATTGCATTTGGTGTCATTGGGAATAAGGCCGAGTAAAAAATCGAAAGTGAAGAGTGAAGAGTCTCGTAAACATAAGCTTTAGAGTAAATGATCATTTTCTCTGGCATCCCTCCAGAGAGCGGAAAAACGTCTTTTATATGAACATATGACAGGGGAAAAAGTCTTGTGAGTTGCTCACGCAGCATCGTCACAACCAACAGCATAATTTAGCTTGGTTGCATAGGCAATTGCAATCCACGCAAAAATGCTTGCAGCAGTGAATCTTTAACAAAGGCGGTAGTCGGCAATGTCACTTCCCAGAGAAAAGTTGGCAAGTGGTTCAGATAAATAGTAATATTCAGAAGACATGTTTCACACACATTTCATATGCAGGAGGAGCCAAAAACTCCGGACAAAATATGGTTCTGACACTATTGCTGCGTGGAGTTAATGGCTCATGCAAACATTACTACCCGGAGGAAAGCTGAAGGTTTCCATTTCATATGCTGTTGACTCGAGATAATTTGATGGAGCCGATGAAAGCTGTGCGAACATTAATGCATTCTGCATTTGAGTCTTTTCCATACTTCACATGCACATCATAATGTACTTCAACTTCAAATTCGGATTTTGTAGTACAAAAATCCATTGTTACCTTGAGCATTAGGCTTAGGTTACAAGTTTACCACTCACCTTTATGCTGACAAAAATGACATCATAAAAGGGTTACGATTCAAACTAGAAGGTGAATAAAACATCATCCAATCATTCGCCACTCGCTTTTCCATGTGTTCAAATAATTCTGAAGTACATTACGTTACATTACATTCAAAAAATAGTTTTATACATAGAGCCATTTCTAAAGTTGCCTGGGTTGTAATTGAGTTGATTTTGCGCAAATTCCAATATCAAACAAAACAAGACTGTTCGTTTTTGTAGTAGACTTTAGACAGAAAGACACCAAACTTAGGCATTATAGAAACATAAAAACTCAAACAGGAATAACAAAAAGTTTGATTAGTATTTTCTTGCTTTGCAAAAACTTAATGCCTAAATGCCGGGTTTTTCACCGAGAAAGTGTTCTTTTCAGAGTGCGGCCAACCACGACAGATTCTTTTGGGAATGAGCCTTTGCAAACACAGTAAAGCATGAAAAGGACCAAGTGCCTGCGTGCTCATCAATAATTCTCTCTTGATTATCACGACCAGTGCTACGACCTGCACCTGCACTCACACTTGCCTTCCATTTCCTCTTTCCTGGATTGAAGAATCCCTCGTGAACTCTAACTCTACTCAAATAGTAGCGTGAGAAATCTCATTTTGGTGCTTCTTTCCGTCTCTGCCGGAATCTCCTATTCACATTCAGTCTCTAGTAACAGTTCTATTAAAAGAATTGAAAAATTAACAGACGCGTCAGCAGAAAAATGCATTTAGTAGAATGTACTAGAATACAGTTTTCTGGTCGTTTTCAGTCTTCATTACTATTTAATTATATCCTATTTAATTTATTATTGTGGAAATGTATGGAACATTCATCCGCTACATTCATGTGCGTCATCAAAGCAAACCAAATGTACTACCATAGCATAGCAAGAGTAATTTGAAGGTGATTTGAAGGTTCGAAATGGTCTGGAAAAGTGTCAAAATTCCTAAAAACTTTGAATAATGATTTAATGATCAACAATCTTGATTCACTCGAGTTATATAATTCGATTATGTTGTGCTTTGTGTCCAAGTTCACCCCACAGTTCTGAAATGTATGAATGGGATTTTCATAATCATCCGTTTCAAAATATTACATGATTTCGATAATTTCATTAAATCTCAGAGATTAATGAGCTATCTCAACAAACAGTGCAAAATGTAAGCATTAAAACTTGATGAGATGGGCTGGTTGTGGTTACACTTTTTACAGTGTCATCATCATTACATTACAGTTAACTCTCGTTCCAAATCTGTGCGTTTCTGCATGCTGGTCTGGAGGTAAAGAGAAACGCGAAAGTAAACCTCCAAACATTACATCCAATAATGGAACCACAGTCAAACGAACGAAACGCTAATGCGAAAGGAATTGAAGTGAATTGAATTCAGTGAAGAATTGTGACACGTCGTATACAGTTCAGATGTAAAAAAATGTGCGAATACAACACATTAATTACGTTTAGTGTGTAAGGCTGTAGGGTCGTCATAATCTAAATAAGGTTTCTCATTGTGGAATGCCACGTTTGAATTGTACAAGTGACGAAATGTTATTTTGTGCATAGCTCAATGCCGTAAGGCCATAACTTAATGGGCTCTACGATGATAATGACATTCATCCGTTTTACAAGCGCAACTCAATCTGTTTAATGAGGATTTATGCGCGTTTATCTTTCAAACGGAGCGGTGCAAACCGCAGGTGCAAGACGTTTCCAAACTTTTTATCACATCGTTGTGTTTATTGCATGGTAGTTTTGGCCTTCAACATTTAACTTTGGACAGGTCACCTGTTGCCCATGGTATGAAAAGGAATTGGTCACTAGTCACTAGTCTTACTTATTATACTTTTTGAGTTATGCAGCGGATGAACTTCCGTGTAAACATTTTGTGTAACCGCGTGTAAAACATAACCGCACTTGTGTCTGCGTCGCGCTGGCTGGTTGTATGTCATACACACTGCTTTTGAGTGTTTTGAGTCCTTCGAACGTGTTTCAGTTTAAAGTTTTCTTCCTACTTTTGAGGTTTTGGACTCTAAGTTTTCAGCTTTTCGCTTTCGAAACTTGTTCTTTTCGAGATCCGTGTGTTTGCTTTCCTGCGTTCCCTCAAGAGATGAAGAAAGTGTATTACTTTACTGCTTAAACTGGCTTGTATGCTAACCCGCATTTTGGGTGGATAAGTGTATCTGATCACCCCGAAAAGTTTTGTGTTCTGAGGAGTGAATAGGAAGTGCTACTATAAAAAGTTGAAGTCAACTCGGAACTTGGAAATGCAGTTATATTGTGTACCTATACAGAAAAGCATATCTCTGCTCTTCATCGTCACTTGGACTTGATGAACGTCACTTTGAAACTACAGTAGTAATTTGTGTCTAGATTGACATCCAAATAAGTTGTGAGTGATAGTCACACTTTCGTGGCTGTGTTATAGTTAGTGAACAGTTTTTTTGACATGATGGGTTTCAAGTCATTACCCACATGAAAGGTTCCTGGTGAGAAGTTAATCATTTCTAAGTGTTGAGCAAATATTGGACTTTCCCTTGAGGCCACACACTGTGTGAACCCAAAATCGTATTGAGCGCACGCAAAAGCATCACTAATACTAAACTAACATGAGTCTCTGTTCTTTAAAGCGATCTGTGTCCGTTTTCACTTTTCCTCTTTGGTGATTATCAAGTCCTTTTAAGAGCAAAGTGTGATTTCATCTGCTTCCTCCAGCTTTCAAAGCTGTAATATTGTAAACAACATGGGCCATAGACCACGAAGAAGTGTCATGAGTTCACAGTTTTATAGTTTTTCAAGGTAGTTATGGCTACGGCTATATTTTAAACATGCGTTTTATCATCATGTTTGTTTAATACCTTTTTTGAATTGTCACTTGCATAAAAGGTCATGGTGAAATCACAGCAGATGTTAAAACAGAAAGCTAAACTGTTTATACGTATATGTAGATTTTTAGCTCGTGCTGTGCTATTGTAGTGTATTGAAAGAAGGATTGACCTTGTTGGTTATTTTACTGCTAATTTTAGCTAATCTGATGTCGTCAGCACATCTCTTTCATACCTAGTGAAATACAAAGGAATTCAAAAGCAAACGCCTCGTGTTAATCAATAAGCTAATTTCAGAATGCCATTGTTGTAAAATTGAAAGACATCTGGAAAATTGCCATTGACTTATTATACGAGAAAGCATTTTTCTGACTCAAGAAAGCATGAAAGCCGCGATTCTGACTTTCAATGATTTTTAGTGTACTGACTTACTGACTTCTCAGACGGGTTGTTTCTTGTTTCATATCATCAAAGATATTGAAGTGTGAGAGATTAGCTTGTGATGGACTTTCCTTCGTTTGCTGCAACAGCTCAGCGTAAGAAAAGATTAGAACAGCATTAAAACTGAACTCAATACTTTTTTGACAAAGTATTATAGTAATGGTAGAAAAAACGTCATCCTTTTCATATAAAAATGCGAAAAAGACAGACCCGAACGGACAAGAAAGGTCTGGTCAAACTTCAATTCAATCCATACTATACAGTCCCTACGTATATACAATTCCCATAGCCAGAATCAGAAGATCAGAATCAGAACGTAACCTTTGCTAAGGAGAAATGTCAAGAGAAATGGAGATGTAGTTAATCTCCACGTAGTATCAAAGACACGGACCAAAAAAATGTTCCATTACATTCTCATATGGTGAA
Organism: Harlomillsia oculata; assembly: GCA_019776145.1. Taxonomy (NCBI): domain Eukaryota; kingdom Metazoa; phylum Arthropoda; class Collembola; order Entomobryomorpha; family Oncopoduridae; genus Harlomillsia; species Harlomillsia oculata. The sequence goes on from JABASF010001604.1 coordinate 10,804, forward strand.
TGTGGCAGACTGGGTCAGGATAGAAAAAAGTACCATGGCAAATGTGTGTTTCAATTTCGCAAATCTCACGCAGATAGACTTGGCAGATGAGACAAGGCACGGGAGCTTTTGGCTGTGTGTCTTTCCAACTCGCCAAGTCTCAGCTCAACAGAGGAAACCTTACGCCGAACGTAACGTAGTCCGAGAAAGCACATCGCCGTTTTTTCATGGCAGAATCAGTATTGCGCACAGCTTGGAGAGACGGCAGGTCGTGTCTTCAGTTCCTTTCTTTGGGGCAAGTAGAACAGGCGAAAGGCAACAACTACTCGGCTACCATTCTGACCCGAACGTCTCCCGGATTACAATAAAAAGGCGACGTTACATTTTGGACGCTGACTTTCTTTTTGATCAGTTCTTCTCGAAAGTTCATTTTCCAAGTTGTCAAAATTGTTTACATTAATATTGACTGTAAATATTCCAATTTAAAAACCGAAGATTGAACTTTACAAACCAGCGTAGTTACTCGTACTTTTGTTCCAACTATTGTAACTTACTTTTGTTTTTCCCAAATTCCACTTGTTCATTCGGGATCATGCTGCGTGTATTTTTTAAATTCGTCATCAAAAAGTAAGAAACGTTTTGATTACCTTTTAAGAGTACGAAATTTTAGAATTTTTATTTCATAATTTATGGGTATGCGTAATGAGCAACTCGTAAGGTTATTCATTTAGAACTATAGTATACGAATTGATTTCATTTGATCAGTCACTGAAGAATAATTCATGACTTTCATGTTATGATCTTGTGATCTTATTAAAATATATAACCGTAATTTCGACAATTTACCACTAATGCTGAACGGGTATTAACTATGTGGGATGAGGTCAAATTGTGTTCTGTCCTTATCACCACTCAAACAAAAGGTGACTTAATAATTCGGCAAGATTGTATTGTGTAATTAGGAGAGTAGGGAAAGCACAGTGTAAGAAGAAAAAGAAATCATGGTGATGATGATATAATCATAATCCGAATCTGTGACAAGTAATGATTTGGAAATAAGAGAAGGTATACTTTATCACGTCTCATTTTATCTATCGTTTGGGGAACTCTCAGGTCTTTTTGTCGGCCTCTCACTCTCATTTAACCAACGGGGCATGTTGCACTTAATCGCACCCAGTCCACAGGGACAAGGATAAAGGCACTCAGTCAGTCTGAAAGTAGCATTAACACCATTTTCTGTCTCTCCATTTTGTAAAGTGTCCTCGTGTAGCCTTTACTACAGGCAGGAGTTTGGATGACAGTATAGCAGATTGAGATTCCATTCGCCCCAAAAGCAAAACCCGACAAAATCCACTGCGAAACAGTTTCGTATACCTTCCTCTGTTTGTGCGTGGCTCAAAAATGTATCACTATCACATTGGTTTCGTCCCATACTGTCTGGAATGAACAATCCGACGTAAATCCTTCAGATTGTGTTTCACTATTATTGTGGAGTCGGTCCTTTAATTAAAGGGTTTTAGAATGGTGAGGCAACTCCAGAAACTAAAACCTTTTATCGGAGAAATAATAGGTTGTTTCAAATGGCCGGGATTCGGATACTGGAGATCCACTTGGACCATTTTACCTTATTACGGTTCATTGCTAGAGACGCCAACGGACTCAATTCCCGTTATAGATTTTGATGATCCGAGATGTCCTAATGTTGCTTACTGTTGCGTGAAACTAGATACGTTTGTTTTGTGTTTGCTACAAGAGGAAATAATGGAAACTTGTTGCGGAATAACCTAACCTGTCACCTTTTATTCCACCTTATGAGTCGTTACTCGTTACAAGCTGAAAATGACAGTACGTTCTGTGACTAAGGTGACCCCAGAATATCGCCATTATTCTCCCTCTGTTTTCGAGACACATTGGTTTCTAAGATTTACTGTTTGAGACTTACGACTCATATTTCTGTACAGAAGATTTTGGACTGGGAGTCATTTGTCATGGTAGACCGCACTCCTCTGTTTCTATTTTTTAGTGCATTTGTCAACATTTTATATTTCACGCAGCGTAGAAAGAGTGTTGAAATGTCAGGATCAGGGGCTCAACTACCCAAGAACAATTCCGTAGAAAGCAGAGTATTATGACGGTAAAATTCGTAAAATCTCTCTGTTGTGTACTGTTATTGGTTGCTTTTATGAATTTCACTTGCATTTCCACAGAAAAATATTCATTAAAGCTTTAAGTTTTATTGCTCAATTCAAAATGTGTGTGAAAGCATTTCAAAGTGTATTAAAAGATTAAAATTGTTATACCCGCACAAAGCTTAGGAAAAGTTGAAACGACGTTTCACGGGGATTTTTTTTGCACAAGTGAGACGTGAAAAACTTTGATGTGTGTAATTCTATTATGAGCTCTTTTGGGATTTTTAATACGACGAGAAAAAGGAATTATACTTGGCTGAGTGCTACCAAAACCAGATTCCGTTTCAATTTTCGGTGGAAGAGTTCTTAAGTCCTCATGCAATTTTGAATAATTTCCTCGTTCATGTTCACAGAGGCTACGTTGCGACAAGCTCTGACGCTAACCTTAGAAAATTCTTTGTAGCTTTTCTCTTTTTAGAGAGCACGTGAGGAAGACTTTTTGTAATTTAGTCGAGATTTGCTGCACGAGCTGTCTCCGTTTTTCCTTCCCTCTTCTCATTTTTATGCATTCCTTTCTACAGAAGACTATGTGTTCACATCACATCACATACCCGTATTAGAATCGTCTACTTGAGTTTATCTTGTCTTTTCCCAGTGTGCAATTTTGACAAGGCCTGTCCCATACGATTGGTAGGTTATATTTTTACCCGCAATTTCTCCAGTTTCCGAAAAGATTGCAGAGGAGAAGACAGTCATCTTTTTCTCATGTTCCTTCGCAGTGAGCAGCAGACGATGATTTGCTGATTGAGTCAACAGATAAATCCTTCGAAATTTCTTCCGGTCCTCTCAACTCTTCTTGAATGTTGGCTTATTCTCAACAAGACGACTTAAAACTTACCATAGTTATACAATGACGACGCTGCTGCAAAAGTAGGGAAGACACATAAGAAATCCTCCTGTCTATTTCTTATATAGTTGTATACACGTCTTTAGCTTTGCTTTTGAGGTTAAGTTAAGACGGAGACTTTCTCGGTGGAAAAGCAACCATTTCAAGCACTCACATTTTCATCTCCACACTATTTGTTTAAGTCAACGTACATAAGGAAACTGCAGGATGAGAGTTTACTCTTATCAAACGGCGTTGGTTCAGCCCACTCTCATTACTGGAGCCCAGGGCGGATGTATGGACATGGCTTATGAAACACATAAGGGTGAATGAGCAAACTAAACTCACAAATGCTGTACTAAATGTAATGTAATGTAGTACAAACACCTGAAACAATGTGCCCTCCAAGAGATTAGAAGAATGAGAGCGGACTGAGGAAATGAGAATGTTTACAGGACACGAGCAAGAGAAAGTCTCAAGTTCTTGCTTTCCCTCTTATCGAATTTTCACCATCTGGACTTTTAATACTTTGTCCAAGATAGTCTTGACTTGCTGACGAGGTACTTTCTCGTACCTTATTGTTCAAATGTGTCCAGTGTACTTCTTCATCCTTATGGAAGATTGGAAGGAGTTAATCACGCTTTAGTGCTAAGTAAATATTGATTTTCTGATGACAATTTTTATGTCGACGTGGTCTTCATCGGGAGATGTACTTTATTTTAACCTCCATGCACATTTTCATGTTACTACTTCTTGCTTTCACCGTTTCACCCTCCCTTTTTTGGAAAAGACTACATAATCAAAGAACCATTGTTACGATGTAAGATTGCGCAATATAGTCGAAAAAGAATAAATGGTAGGTAGTAGGCCCTGTCACCTACTTCGAAATGACGGTTGACCTTAGGATGTTCTTTGCTTTCATTGAATGGCCTTGCCTTGAATCAGAAACTTTCCTTTTGTGTATATTAAAGCGAAAACTTCATAGAAATATGAATTTTTATTTTTTAGTAAATTGAGTTTCGAGTTTCACCTTCACCTTCCATCAACTTTCTTTTAATAACAATTAACCAACACTGTTCTATGTTTAACTCTTAATATTTCTTAGCTTTCAAGTCAGACAAATAAACTTTCTGTCGTTAGATAAGTGATTAAGATGCCCGTGCTCGGTTTGGTATGATGGCCAATTTATTTAGTAACTGTCAAACATATTTTTCCTTGAGGAAGCCTATGAATCAAACTAAAAGCACACAAAATGACCCTGAGAATGTTTGTAAGAAGCTTTATTTTGCAGTCGTAGTCGTAGTAGTTTGATGGGTCGGAAACTTTCTACATTTTAATAACGAATGACCCTTTGTGTAAAGTAATTCATTAGGGTAGTTAAAGCAATGCGTCACTTGTGAGTTAGGAACCGATTCATTTGCGTCGTCTTCAGTCTTTGTCTGAGGCTTAAGTATAAAAACAAAAAAGCAAAGAGAAAACTGCTACAGGCACAGCCTAATCCTTCCAGTTTAACTAACAACAGCAGTGTACTAAGTTTTTCTGCCCTTTGGATGACTCATGTGTCTCAGTCTCATCCGTCACTTTTTCTTTCATGTACTTTTCCCCGTACACCAAATAACACAATTCATTTTGCAGTAATGAAAAGCGCGGCTCGGAAAATGGCAGACGACCATTCTCATTTCCGTTGGCAGCTAGTTTCCTTGCTCCAATTTTATCAAATAGCATTATTCAGCATTGGCAGAAAGGCAAAACAGAAAACATGACAAAAAAATTCACATGCAAATAAAATCAGGACTGCTAATAGGCTTTTCTACCTCCCTTGGAAAGAAGAATTCAAATTAAAATGTAATTAAGCTTGGAGCCCACGACGACTCTTATCTATTAAAAGCTTTCCAAGTTCGAACAAGGACTGCTAATAGGCTTTTCTACCTCCCTTGGAAAGAAGAATTCAAATTAAAATGTAATTAAGCTTGGAGCCCACGACGACTCTTATCTATTAAAAACTTGCCAAGTTCGAACTGTGAGAGCTGAGAAATTTGTGTTTGTTTTGTTTGTTTACATGCACGGAGACGGTTCCTCTGCATTCGCTCTTTCTCTCGTACCATATAGAGCTCTGCTAAAAACTAATTATACATCACATTATGAAACTATATTGTTTGCAAATTACATACAGGAGTTAACTTTCCCCGTTTCTCATGGTTTGCACTTATTGATTCCCGACTCCCTTGAACTGCATTTCTTTTGTCTTGTGATGTCCCATTTCCTTTGGCAAAACGAAAGGGACGTATATCCAGGAAATTAAAGTCGTTTAGTCTTCAATTATTTAATAGAACCTATAGAGCTCAGCACAGCTGGGTGACTTGCTTTTAAATCTAAACGATGAGACAGCTAATGATGTTTAATGATTGTTTTAATTATCTTATTTACTATATATTGTAACAGTCGTTTTTTAACTGGATTATTGTACATATACTAAAATTATAACCTTGGATTTATTGCCTTATCCTGATCGGCGATCGGTTTCCCTTTCTCTTATAGTTACAATTATTCCTTGTTGGCTGGGTATACTAGACGGTATGACTATGACGGTATGACGAACGGTAGATCTATAAAATAATTTGAGCATTTTTGTTTTTTTACATTGCAGCTGGAGTTTTTAGGCCCAGAGGTTGACGCAAACAACGGCCGTATTTCAAACTTGTCAATTGCTGAACATAAATCATACAACATGATGGAATTTGAATAATTTATTCATTCAGTAGGTACGAAAGTAGCAAAGGAGGAAAAGTTACTTTGACTTTGAGTTACTTTCTTCGATTACTTTTACTGAAACTGAACTTGACCGTCAATCGTAGTGTTGAACTAAAACTAAACTTTAACTTGAATATCCCTAAAATATTACAATAATCTTTTTTTAAACGACTTCAAAATTAACGGTTACGTTACGTCGTGCCAAGCCACAAATATTTAGTCCAACCACTTAATTACAAATTACGATTGTTCAACAATGAATGAAATTGAAGACGACCCAGTTTTAAATCACGACGACGAGATGAGTTACCATCACCATCATCTAATGCACAACGTGTCCGATTTCCTGGGCACATCAATCGGGTTAGAAAATGGTGGGAATGATACGTTGCCCATGACGAACTCATCTGGAGAAGAGTACGTGCCGTACGATGAGCGTCCGGAGACATACATCGTCCCGGTGTTATTCTTTACAATCTTTGTAATAGGAGTTCTAGGGAATGGGACACTGATTGCCATCTTCTTGAAGCATCGAACCATGCGGAACGTGCCCAACATGTGAGTATCACTGTTCCTTTTTCCTTTGCCTTTTGCTTTTGCTCATCTCTCGCTGTCCTCCGATATTTCGCATTAGTATGCATTTGTACAGGCAACCTGTCTCGTCGTCACATCCCTCGTAACTCCTAGGCCACCGCACCGGAGTAAGAAATGCCCGTCTTTCACGGTTCCTTTCATCTGCCATGAATTGAGCTGTAAACTTGCATTTTCCTGTCCTACGGAGGCCGCAGGTCACATAGTGTCTTTTCACCAAGAAAAGATGTATTATACATCATCTTTTTGCGTCTTCTTCAACTTTGCGAGTCAGACAGAAGGCGGAACTGGTTTGGCGGATGGGACATGTGGGATGGAACTGTTTCCAGTTTCCACACACATAAAGCAAGACAAATTGCTTTTCTTGTCCTTTCACAAGCTAGCGGAGTATTTTGACCTCCTCATTACGAGTAGCATACATAAAAACATCATAATTGAAATAAACGAGGGAGCAGTTTTGTACATATAGTTCGTTCCACCTTGTTAACAATACTCATTATGATATACTTTACGATACTGCAATAAGAAGCACTGCCACAACAGAATGTGAAATTCTATTATATGCTTGTCATGTGTACACAAAATCTAGGCACGATACGCTAAATAATTTATTGTTATTATTAACACATTAGACTTTGTACAGTTGTTGACAGGAACGATGGTAGACTGTGACATCTTTAAATGGACGACGGGCGGAGGGATAACAAGAAATGCTTTTAAGGGCCCAGGGCCCCCATTTCCCTATTTTTTGATACTGTATGAAAATGCAATAGGTCAATTTGGAACTCTGTTGGTGGGGGCAGGTACATCTGTAGTTTGGCTGTTGGCGACCTCCTGGTCATCTTGTTTTGCGTCCCGTTCACATCCACAGTGTACACGGTGGAGTCCTGGCCTTATGGATTGCTCGTCTGCAAATTCTCCGAATTCATCAAAGATGTATCCATTGGAGTGTCCGTATTCACACTCACGGCTCTGTCTGCCGACAGGTACTTTGCCATCGTGGATCCCATGAGAAAGCTCCAAGGACGAAGAGCCACAAGGATTACTTGTTTCACCATTGCTGGTATAAACAAAACCGCTACTCTTACCATTTACGTTTTATCATAGTGCTTATTTGTGCAACTTTTCTACTTTTACTATGTCTGCTGCTTTCACTTTTTACCCTTTTCCGGCTTTGCTTTTTCTCATTCGTTAAAAGTCTGTATATGTCGCGTAGCCATGAGATTTGGTCGTTTCATGGACTCGCTTGGTTAACCAAATGTCGATTTACTTTCCCTCATCCTTTCATTCCTTCCGCCGGGCTGCCGTCTTCCAATTCAGTCGAAATAGAAAATACTACTTTTCATTAATCCTCTTTCCAAAGTTTCCTTCTTTGGTATTTTGTTGTGTTCTTGTATATTGCTTCAGTTTGTCTTTCTAAATTGGCAAATTACATCCGATGCAACATTCCTTTCCTTCAGTTAATGATACAGATGAGACATTGAATTCAAACTTAACGAAGCTACAAAGAGCCATTGTCACTTCTAATAGCGAAAAGTCATCTTGTTTGAACAGGAATCTGGGTCGTGTCGCTGCTCCTGGCGTTACCCTCCGTGATGTTCCCATTCATCCGAACCATTGAGTTTGATGCTGATCACAAGTTCTCCGTGTGCTATCCGTTTCCTGAAGAACTGGGAACGACATATCCAAAAGTAAGACATAATACTATTCACCGTACTCACCGTACTGTACACTTTACTGAAAGGAAAGCAGCATATTAATGTATATATAGTTTAATTAATTATGAAATGCTACTTTGCTAACCGCGAGCTTATTTTGACATTATCTTGTTAAAGATGGGCTTCACTCAGTCCCTCTTCAACGTTCGTTGACAAGATTTCATTATTTGTTTCCCAGAGTTTTGTCGCCATAAAAGCGCAATCCGCAATGTTTTGTCGTAGTGGTAAAAAAGCTGAGGATGTAACCATGTAACAATGTCTTCTTTTTTTCAAAAAAAGGAGCAAATGGGTTTATGACAAATATAAACTGAGACTGGGTGGATTTGTCTGTCTTTTTAGGTGGTGGTGATGTTCAAGTTTCTGGTATACTATGCCGTTCCCTTATTCTTTATTGCGTCATTCTACATCGTAATGGCCCATCACTTGTTCATGTCAGCGAAGAACATGCCCGGTGAGGCCCAAGGTCAAGCGAAACAGATCCAGTCGCGGAAAAAGGTTTGAGTTTTTCTTTTTCCTGGTTTCCATATATACATTCCTTCGTAGTTATATGTGTCTCTTCACTTACATTTTAACTTAACCCTGTTTACATTTGTGCGAATGGAAGAATTTTTGTACACGCTCATCATTTAACGTCTCTGTGGGTTGTCACTCGCGTTCTGCCCTGTGCGTATTTCTCGTTTCTTTTGCCATGTTTAATGTTTACATTTGCACTCATTTCCCTTCGTTGAAAACGCATAGGAATTCACAAAGTCAACACAGTTTCAGTTACTACACTAACATTTCACTCAAATTGAGTTGTTTTAGACTATTTTATGTATGCGTTATTATTGAAACACAGTTTGACACAAGACACTCAACGAACATTTTCCAAAGAGTCTTAAGTCATAGGTCGTGGGTCGTATAGCAATGAACATTATAGTCTCTCTCAGCCAATGTGTTGTTCAAATTGGTCAAAATATAATACATAAACTGTAAGATAGACTTTTTGGACATTAAAAAAGATTAATTACTAATGGTATTACATTTTTCAGGTGGCAAAGATGGTGCTCACATTCGTTGTGATCTTCGCTCTCTGTTTTCTCCCTTCACATGTGTTTTTCTTGTGGTTTTACTTTGATCCGAATTCAGAGACTAATTATAATGATTTTTGGAACGTGGTACGGATCGTGGGTTTTTGTCTAAGCTTCATCAACTCATGTCTCAATCCAATTACTCTCTACTGTGTCAGCGGTACATTCCGAAAGGTGAGTTTTTGAAATATCTTCAGTCATCCGTATTTCATGTAATAGGATCTGCCTTTTTTGTTCCGTCATTTAATATTTTCATTCGCACGTCAAAGATTTTGAATCTCGTTAGACGACATGCGTCGTCATACACAGAATGCTTTCAAGCTCACTTTCACCAGTATAAACTCTATTGCATTGAAAGACCACTTTTCTCTCAAAGGAAAGTGCAGGACATTACGTCAAAGTGGTATCTTTTGTTCTCCCGTTGGGTACATTGCAGAAGGAAGAGCCTCCCATTTGGACATCAAAAGAAACGTTGTAGACTTTCAAGCGCAAAAAAGTGTCTGGAGGGTCACATTATTTTCGGCAAGCGAAAGCCGTTTAGAGCCACGACGAAGAAAAGGTGGACGAACTTCCGAATTGCTGTTGCCCATTAGTACATTTTTATAAATTGAAGCGTCTGTACAGAATGTCCACGGGGCTGTATGAAACAATTTAAGCTAAAATTCAGAACGCATTTCAGTTTTTT
>JABASF010001605.1:0-20607 GCA_019776145.1 Harlomillsia oculata
TCAGGATTAATCAGACGGTAGTTATTTATGAAATAAAGTTCATTTAATCTGAGGTGCTGGCTTTTTGGCTTTTCCTATTTTTCGAATTTTTTCTGTATCACACTGATTCGCCATAAAATGTGGAAATGTATACTTAACTTAACCAAGACCCTGAGCTTGAGCAATTTCGCCCTTCAAGGGGACCATTCACCATTCCTCAAGGGACTACTAAGTTGACACAAATAGACTTGAATTTGTAAAGAGTTACAGTTTTAATTTGACAATGAGAACAGAAAATGTCATTTTGGAGTAGAAGAGGAATTTAAAATTGCACATTTTGAGACGTTTTATATAAGATCCTAGAAAGAGGCGACGGAGATTAGAATTTTCTTCATCTCAAGCTACTAACTCCATGTTGCTAAAAATATCCACCCAAAATTGAAATCGTCCAATTTTTTCTCCTTTCTTTTCTGTAAGCTTGAGTTGGTTGACTACGTTGACTACAAAAAAAGTTGTGTCTGAAGTAAAATGGAGAAAATTAGAAAATTTGGATGACTTTGAGGAGGAGACGCATTCAGTCTCTCCGACATAATGTCATCCGATAGCAAAAGCAATGCTATACCACAAAAAAATTCTTTTCACTCTGGATTTGGATTTAACTTGCTCTTTTCCCTAAAAGGTAAAAGGATATTAAGTAAAAGTGTGTACAGAAGAAAGGAAAAAGTAAGGATTCCTATGGAACATTCCTTCATTCTCTTCGATAAGCCTTGGATGACCTTCGTTTTCAGGAAAGATGCCTTTTTTGTCACGGCTGGTTCGAGTTCTCTTCTTCTTTACCTCTTTTGTACATTATGAAAAAAATTCGCAGAACGCGTGTGTATTGACTTTTGTATGCTTAATGGACTTGAATTTTTTATATATCCTTCTCATTCAAACTTTCGTTCGATTCTCGTTTAATGCGTTTTTGTATTTTATACATTTTGGGTTTATGTCTTTAAAATTCGAAAAATGTAGGTCAGTGTTTCGATTTTTTGACATCATTAATTATTAAACGTTTGCGTTCGTGTCAGAATACTGTTTAAAAAATGATCAGGGTTCGGTCAAGGTCGCAGACGAAAAGGATTTCAAAGTGCCACTTAAGCTTGGAGTGTAGTCGGACAAGCAGTCCATTATTAAGTGTAGAATGACTGTAATTAATGAGCATTGCGTTAATTGTTAATTATTGTTCCCTAGTCTCATCGTTATGTTTTATTTTCCTTGAGCACACCAACTCTTTGTCGACTGTCGATAAGGTAATCATCTAACAGTCTGTGTCGTCATTTAGTCCCTGTTGTTGTATATTATATGGAGTGTCCCAGTGTATAATTTTGGACGAGCTCGGAGTGAAGGTCGCAAATGTCATCATTTTGTATTATGGAAAAAGTCAGTAAAGTCCAATTCTGAATAAGTTATTAGCGACACGTGGAAAACGAGGGACAATCCGAATCCAAATTTCAAATGCTGGTACCCTTGAAAAGCAGTACGGCGTTTTTTTTGTGTACGGCATTATACCTATTGTAATTCTCCATTTGCTCCAGGATTGTGGATTCCTTGTGTGCAAATTCGGTTTACACTTCGTCACACCTGGGACAAAGGGGAACAAGACCAAAGAGGAGAAAGACACGAAAGACCTTGCACTTGAATGAACACTCTAAGGATTTCATTTCCATTGAGTGCTGGGCTTCGCTCAACTCCGCTTTCTTTTCGCTAATAAGGCAACCTTGAAAATACTAATGCTCTGCTATCTATACAAAAGCGGGGGTTTCGCTCCGGACTCTTCTTCCTTTTTGCCTAGTTGGTCAAAATGGATTTTGTGTCACCGAAAATCGGAGGGAAAGGAAACTTGTCATCCATCTCAATTCTTCAGTGTCAAGATTTTAAGCTGAATATGCACGTGGTCTGCTGTCTTAAACCTTGAAAATTATGCCAACCTTGTTGGCTTGCTTTATAGCTGACACATTTATTGCACCAGGAGAAAGTTTAATTTTGAATTAAAATAACATAAATCCAAACGATGATTTTATGTAAGGAAGACTTGAGTTAGTTAACTTTTTGTCGTTCTTTTCACATCAAACTAAGCAGATGAAGCGGACACTTTGACAATGCGTGTCTGGACCGAGTTCCTATACTCTTCTCTAAAGCAATTTCCCAACTTTCTCACTATTATTAGAAAGTCTCAGACCTCAGATAGACTTTTCCTGTTTCCTTATAGTGATCCTGCCCACGTAACATGTCAAAGAGGATTGGTATCGTAACACAATTTGAAATCCGAGAGCTTCACAATGACGCACATTTTCGGTAATAATAGGCCTGTTTCAAAAAATTGAAAGACGATTTCCATTCAAAGGATTTTCATGACAAGTAAAAAATGTCAATAAAACCACGATTTTAGAGTTAACAAGTGTCATCCTTTTGATAATACGTGCTTGATACAGAAATTTCGTCTTGTCACGTAAACAACCTTTTAAAACCTAAGGTAGGAGGAATTTGAGACCCCGACTCAATGTACTTTTCCAAATTGACCTTTTCGATATCCAGGTCACAAGAGACCTGGAAAAGAAGAAGAACTGGGAAAGAAAAAGACTCAAACCTCATTGTTTGCTCTTGTAATAGCATCAGTAGCCAATAATGGCAAAAACACCAAAGTGCCAGTGCAGTGTTGGGTGTCTTCCGTGTTGACGTGCGTGGAAAAAGCACCCAAACAAAAATTAATCCTTCGGGATGCCCCAAAGTCACGTATCCCGCACACACATAAAACACTATATTTTTAAAAAAAGAACTGACCAAGAACAAAAAAGCCATTTTTGGAGAAAATTGAGGGAAATTGCAAGAATTGTATTCTATAGACTTCATTTTCTATTAAAAGTCCAAAAATAGTAAACTCATTTTCCCTTGTCTTCTGTTTCCAATTATTTCCAAAAAACAATGATGACATGACCACTTTAATTGAAGAATTTCTCATTTGGTCGAAACGCAATCAAACTAATTACAAAGGTACTTTTCCAGTATTACATTTCCTTTACTTGTTTTTCTTTGTTCCGTACATGTGAGCGATGGAAGGAAAACGCTTCTTTCTTCTTGTCTTGAGATTTTGCACTTGGGATTAACTAAAAAGCTCTCAACAAAATGACAACCGCACGTTCCGCGTATATCATCAAAATGAAAAAATAATGACACGGAAATCTCAGGACAAAATATGAAAAAAAAGTTTTACCCCGATTTTCTGGAGCAGTCATTATTTTATTGAAAGTGAAATGTTTATGAATGACAGTCACAAAAAAATGGGCACTTGCAAAATAAATATGCCTGGTTGACAGATTGAATTTTATTATCATTTTGAGATCTCAAACTGGTAAAAATATATTTTTTTATGATTTTGCGATCTGAACGAATAAATCGCTTTCTCCATAAACATCATGCAATGAGAAGACATGATTTAGCACTTTATCTTGCTTTTTCTTCTTTTGTCCATGATTCTGTGTCACAGACATAAACGGGAAAAGAATAGGAGAAAAGTTCTCTTAAGAAATCAAAAAGAAAAGCTTCTTTTCTGTACTACTTTCCAGTCATAAGTTTAGACCATGATTCTGTGTCACAGACATAAACGGGAAAAGAATAGGAGAAAAGTTCTCTTAAGAAATCAAAAAGAAAAGCTTCTTTTCTGTACTACTTTCCAGTCGTAAGTTTAGTAAAGAAAAGCTCGAGGGAATCAATGGGTGCTCCTGCAACAAAACTCTAAGAGAACGAAGAAGAAAGTGATTTTGATGTATTGTGATGTAAAAAGGGTGACATTGAAGCGTGCTAATGCAGGTCCAAAGGCTCTTCTCAATCTTTTTTGAAGAATCTTTCATGAACATTTCTTTGGCTGTCATGCTCACACGACCGCACGATTGCTCATTTTGCACGTTTCCTCCAAGAACTGAGAAAAATTTGCAACTTTCAAAAAACTCAATCTGGAATTTTTGTGCTCTTTCATATATTTTGATAGTAGGAGTTTTTTTTATTTGGCAAGCAAATTTTGCGTTGCAATATTTAGCGAAAAATGATGATCGTATCAATTCTGGAAAATCGCATTTTTACAACATCATCCGTCGGGCACAATATGTAAAAGTTTAATGGACCTTGTGTTTCTTCATACGATCCGTTCTGGTTCCCCTATGCGATTTCGCAATCCTGCGTGCAGCAACAAAAGCGTGTCTGCGTATCACATTTTCAGCCTTCTTTCCAATTTTGAGGAACACAAGTCAGTTTTGCGAGTTTTTGCGCAAGTATATTCGGAACTTGTGCCTCGCAGACATAAAAATAGACACAAAACTATATATGAGAAAGTAGAAGAAAGCTGCCAAAGTTGAAACTTTTGGAAATTGCAAGGAAACGCACAGTAAAACTGTTTTTTCCCCTCGAGGGAAAATGCTGAGTGAAAAATTTTTGTTTACTCGTATTGAATTTGCATATTATTTTGAATTGTACATTTTACAGACGGAGTATAAAATGATAAAATCCAAGATATGCAATTTCGCAAGCCCACGCCGGAATTCAGAAGTCTCGTGGAAATGAAAACAATGAAAGTGTGTAACTGGAGACGCGTTTTAAAATAGACTTTGGATGTCATTAAAAGGATTAATCGATTGAACAGTTGCATACGGAAAATGTTGTCACCAGCTGTTTGGTCCATCTTGCTCATATTGGCAAGTCCCGTGATTGTGTTGGGGAACGTGCTCATCCTGAGTGCATGGATAAGATTCAAACGTTTGCGAACCCCATCCAACGCTTTGATAGTGTCATTGGCCATTGCGGATTTGGGATTCGGTTTATTTCTCCCGGTTGCAGTTGCGGTGGATCTCGCAGTCCCCGTTGACGAAAATCATCCATGTAACATGTCAATGTGCATAGGACCTTTTGCCATGTTACTCGTATTCTGTGCGGCGTCGTTATTGTCAACAACAGCAATTGCCCTGGATCGATTCACATCAGTCGCTCAGCCACTTCGTTACAACCATTTCGTGACCATGTCCTATGTTCAACGGTTCGTAGCTGCTAACTGGGTTTATGCGGGAATCATTGGGATTGTCCCCATTGTATTCGTGAAGGAAGCAGGAGCTGAAGTCGTCATAGCTTGGTTGACAATTTTCCTTTATGCTCCATGTGTCACTTCCACAGTGTTGAGCTACGGGTACATTTATGTCGTCGCCAGATCTCACGCAAGAGCTATTTACAGCGTAGAAGTGTCACTCAACAATGGGTCAACTTGTGAAGTTGTCGACACGTCGTCAATGCATCATCATCGCTATGGACTCACTCTTGCTCTCATCCTCGGCTCCATTCTTCTTTGTTGGCTTCCCATTCAAGTGTCTGCTATTGTGGATTTGGCGGCTGGAACTGGGATTCTTCTTGATCACCAAACTCGAATGCTTGTCGCAACTCCCGTTGTTTTGAGTAGCGTCATCAACCCTTGGTTGTATGGTTACAGATCTTCTGAGGTAAGTTACCTAAAACATCTTATCCGACCATAACCATTGACCTTACTGATTACTAATTAGTAATTACCCTTCACACCTGTGATTTCCAGATTCGATGGGCCGTCATCCGGCTTCTTGACTGCATAGTGACAAGGGTCACAGGTCGACCACCAACTATGAACTTGTTTTACCAACAGCACAAAGGTGACATGACGAGTTGTGCTTCAAACGTAAGGCTTCTGACCATTTCCCCTACCCAAACAACCGTCCAGTGTTGTAGCAATGGGTGTAACGGAGAAACCAAGAAGTACCAACCGTATCTCATGATCTGTGATCAAGTGTCAACTCTATAAAGCAACTATAAGAAACTTTTCTCGGTAATTCAAAAATAATTTTCCCCATTCTGTCCCTGTGACTTGTGAACGTGTCGGTTTTGTGCATTCGTGAGCAAAATGACGAGATCACAAAACATTATTTCTTAATTACTACTGCGAACGTGTCAGCATTTCCGTGGTCACAAAATGTACTGACGAAGAAGACATCAGTTGGACTTTAATTTTAGTAGCGTCTTCCAAAATAAGTTTGAGAGCCAAATCGACCATGAAATGTGCACAAGCAAGAAATAATGGAATCAACTCTCCAGACATATCCTCACGTTCCAGCAGCAGGTTCCAGTCTGGTGTCTGGGCTTACCCCAGTAGTTAGTTATACAGAGAGTCCCTTCTTCATCATCTCTTGTGAGTTGTGACACATGGACAAAGTTAACTTCTTCGTAGATGACAAATTGCCCAGAGACTTGCAAAATCTAGATTCCCTGGATTCATACGGTGTTAAATCTCTTGTACATTATCTTAAGTGCTGTAATATAGCTACATTAATTCCAGAATCTCCAAAATATATAAGTATAGCCAATTCCAGGGATGCGGATGATTATACGAATATATACGATCTCTGTGGTCTGTGAGACTGTGACTGTGACCTTCAAAAGTGCATCTTTGACATTTCTGACTGACTGGCTTTTTTTGCCGTTGTTGTTTAATTTTAATTTTATTGTTATTTAAGGGTGCAACAATGGTTTCACAGGTTAGGTTGTACATTCAGTCAGATTTGTCAGATACCTGCTGTCTTGCTGTTATTTTTATTTTTGTGTTGATTAAAAAAATGAAATGTGACAATTGACAAGGCAAATGACAAATGGATAATGGATGTCAATGTGATATAATAATGTTGTTATTCTGGATGTGCCAATTGCCAACAAATGATTCAACAAGATGCGTAATGAAATGTCTTACAAATGAGTTCCACTTCAATTATACTACAAGATTTCTCATACATTATTACAAGAATAAACTCCCAGTGACTTACTGCGTATGCGTAATTAATTAAAAAGCTGTTTTAATTAACTTGTTGACGATTGTGTCTGGATGTGTACAAGTGTACGGGTCCTGTCCTACGGGTACGCGTTTGATGAGGAATGAGAAAACCCTCAGAAGAACCAGAAGTGCAAATCGTTTGCAACGAAAGTTCTGTGTCAGAATATGTGTTGTGCAAATGACGTGTTGCTTCTAATTAACTGTTTAGAATGAGATTGTTAATTAACTTTTACGTTCCGCTATACAATTAATTGGGTACATTATTTATAAAAAGCCGTGGAATTTTAAAGCTAACGTTTCATATTTGAAGATTATTATTAAAAACTTTAGCTTTGGTAACATATTAGAAGGAATAGTGGAAAAGTAAAATGTAGAATCATAGACTCTGTAGAGTATAGACTGTAGACTGTAGACGTAGACAACAAAAATACAAGGTTTTACTTAAAAAAAGAAACAAAGAAGGAGAAAATGAAGTTAGTGTGATTTCGATTTGTAATGATTTTATGATCAAATAATGATGAACCTGAAAAAAGTGGGATTTGGGAACGGGTTGGGGTAAAAAGAGGATGGAAAAGTCGATCGAGTTTATTTATATTTTCTGTGCAGATTGAATAAAAAAAGACGAAACGAGATGTTCTTGAATAAAAATGTGTGTGTGACAGTGACTGTATATTAAAAAGAGCACTTGTCTGTATCGTTTGATTCATCTGTTGATGACGACGCGATGACATGTTTGCAGATTGTGTCTCATTTATTTTCCTTTTCATAAGATGTGCGACAAGCTTTTTCAAAAATGATTACCGTTTTGCTGCTTACTAAAGCGCGTCGTCCGCTCCTCTGACTCATGGACTCATCTCCCAGGATTTTCCAGTAAAGTCTGTCTGGAATCTCGAGGCTATTGGATCTTTCACGTTTGTCAGAAAAGGGTTTTTCGCACTTTGCCTTAATTTCTAATTTAGTAGAATTCAAGTTCTGTCTGCACATTTTCTCAGTTTATTGGCCTGTAGGCAAACAAATCCGAGTCTGGCTCAAGTGTTCCTTTTTTGCTCAAAGCCAATGTGTTTAGTAATAAATTCAACTGAAATGAAAATTGACTCGTCCTGGGAAGTGGCACTTGAACCGTAATCGATTCTGGATGAAGATGTGAAAGGGTGCTTCCAGTTTCGAATATTATTGCTATAGGCTTCTGGAGTATTTTTCATAAAAGCACCTACGAGAATGTCATCTCAATGTTTTTTGCAAATCTTCACTAACAAGCGCCTCAAACGAGCATTTAAATATATTTCATAAATGTCGCAAATATTCCAGGAAACTGTGCCCTAATCCCTAATTTAATATATATCATCTTTCGTTATTGTATCATCATATCATAAAGATTACATTCTGTTCCGTTCTCCACAGTACGTTAGAAAAGACAGGCGTATTAGAGGACACAAGGACACTTTTTTGTCACATTTGAAATCTCAAAATTGGTGTTCTCCCTTGAAAACTGTAGAGGAAGAGTGAGGAACCCGTAAATCCCACATCTAGTACATTAATCAGAACCCACATCAGCTCCAGCTGTCACTTCGACTGAAGGAAAATCCATTCACTCGTTCATTCTGAATCCAACCAGAATCCAAATCCCGGGTCTTCTCTCATCGTTCCTGTTCTGTCTCTATCCATGAAAAATACCCGTTTCACAGTATATTAAAAGATGAAATGCGAGGAGATGCTTGGAGATGAGCTCCAAAATCGACTACTCAAGATTCCGATTAGTTCAAGGTGCCGTTGTACGTCAAAGGAAAAACCTTGGCTTTCAGACTTGATTCTTTTGATTTTAATGAGCCAAAAACGTTGTTTGTCTATCAAAAACAACACGAAATCGAGAAATTCAAAGCGCAACGTGTGACGTCAACAACAAGGACAAAAATTGGAAGCAAACAAAGAACATAACATAACACAATAAGGGTTTCGTTACCTTGTACATTGTGTAGTTCCTCGTTTTATCTCCAGGAATTCTAAAATGCATAGTTTTGTTGACAGTTTCCAAATAACATGTCACCAAAGAGGTGACAATTGCCTTTCTACGGATTCATGAGTTCATTCCATTCCCATCATATGAGATAATTCTGATACAAAGAGGAGACTTGTTCACAAAAGTCAGAGTCAGCATTGCTTATGTTATCTCTTTTGTCTCATGCGACATGAAGTCACATAACACACATACACGCTACAAGTTTTGTATGATTTATTCCATAAAGCTTCGGATGAGCTCGTATCATCCTTTTTCACAAGACAAGCAAAAGAGATAATCCATCATTACCGTCAAGAGACTGGAGACACCGGAGACATCGTGGTGGGATTTCGGGAGTGTACACAACATTTTGTATGGGAATGGGATCTCACTCACAGTTCGAGTCTGCCGTCCTCAAAATTGTACAAACAATAATGCAATGTCGGTTCTATAATAAAATCAGATTAAATTGACGCAAAAAACTAAAGAGTTCATAATTCAAATTCTACTGTTGTTTCTAGAAATGAAACAGTAGCGAAAGCGAATGCTATGCGAACGGTACCGCCGTACTGTGTACCATGCCGCCGGTGTGATACCTACCGGTACCTGGAAAATGGCATACCAAGCACCAAACCGTCACCGCCAACAAGAGAAAATGTGCAAGAATGAAACTTAGACATAAAAAATCTTTGGCTTAAAAGACATTTCAGCCTTTGACTCATCCTTTGGCAGTGACAAAGTTGCATGGAAAAGACATTTTGTGCCTGCGTTTTGCGAACCGAACAGAAAATCATGATTTGACTACGATGAGACGGAACTCGTTCATCCGGGAAGCACAAGGGCGATAGAAGCAGGCTTTTTCAGAGATTCTTCGTCTGTTGTGCATGGTCGCCGAGGCAGATTGAAATTGGAGTCTTGCAGAGATCGATTGCCCTCCAAATGTGAACGAGAGGACTATAGAAAAGAAAGCAAACTGCATCTTCTTAGCAGCCTCCATTCTCAATCCTTCTTATAGCCATTACTATCATTAGAAATAAGAGAAGCTCATTTCCTTTTCTATTAGAACACAAAACTTTTTAACTTCTCCTTCTTCCTTCGGAGTCCTGGGACTTATTATAAAGGTAAGGTCAAAAATTGGTACTTTGAGACGTTGTTGGGTTTGGGGTTTGGTCTTCCGAATTTGACACTTTTACAAGATTTTTTTTGGCATATTTGCATGCCGGTTGGGATCATTTTGAAAATGACAAGTTATGTAGCTCAGAACTATATTTTCATAGATCGTCGTTAATTAGGCTGTTTTATTTTAATGTTGTCTTTGGCTTATAAATGTTATAAAATAAGGAAAAACGAAAGATGATAAGATGATATAAAAGATAAAACACTTAAAACAGTATACATAAAGTAACAGCTTCAAAATCTTCTCCTTTGGTCGATGCAGCAGAAACCATCCAAAAAGAAGAAAATAAAATAGCCAAAACTCATTCGTGCGAAAATACCCGAAAATACAGAATTCCATGAGATCCAAAATTGATTGCGGGTTTTGTACTTTGAAACTTGAAAGAAAGAAAGACTTTTTAACATTTCATTTCATGTTACCTTGATTCCAAATTCCAAAGTGAGTTTCCGGTTGACTGCCCAGTTTCCTTTGTTTTCATATTAATTTGACTTTTTTAAAAAAAGGAAAGGTAGTAACAGATGAAATTCGGAAGCCGGAAGGCTCTAAAATACTAGCCAATTGCGCTGTGCTCTTATGTGGTTTGAAGCATAATCTTTTTAATACACCGCATCCCGTTCCTACTAGAAATGAATGCTGTTCTGTTCGAACGAATACACATTTTGCATTCGAAAAAAGCGAAAGTGATATAACAAACGGGTAAAGAAGCATCAATATTACATGATTCAGAGTGAAACATGCAACCTCCTCAACTTAAGTCTCAAAGTGCAAACCGCCCACTTTTAGGAACGTGCCAAGATTCACTTCACTCTCGTTTTTTTTTTCAGAGTATTACCACAGCTTCCATCTCAAAAATTTGAAAATCTCATAGGAATTGCCAGAGCACGATCTTTAACTTGAGAGGTTTGCCGAGCTGGAGCTCGGATCAGTAAATCGACAGTAAAAAAAACTAAACGTTTCAATGTCAAATAAGCTTAAAACAAGGAATATTAAAACCTTAAGCCAGTTCTCAGTATCTTTATTTGACATTTTTTCAGTTTCGTTGGCGTTTTCAAAAAAATAATTCAAAATGCTAAAAACACTCCATGTATTCAAAGTATTCTTCAAAAAGGCATTTTGTTAGCCTGCTCACGAAACTGAAGGCTGATTAACTTGAAATTTTCCTAGAAATATGCGGGCAAATAAATAAATTCTCCAGGTACATTTTATCCAGGAAAGCCCATGAAAGACACTTTATTGCTCCTCCTCCTTCATTTTACAAGTTGTAACTGTCTCATGTAACGGTAAAAGGCACTTTGGGATTCAAATTAAGCAGAATATTCTTGTATTATTCAACTTTTGTCTGTGAAACAAAAGAGACAAGGTACGAAATCATCTTCATTTCGCCCCAAACCTTTTCGACTTTCATTTGGCGTCACATTCCCCTAACTTTGTAGTTTTGTAGAGTGCCAATGAAATTTAATTAGGACTATGAGGGCACTTTGTTAATACACACACACACAAACGTAATGAGCTTCATCTCCAACTAAAAGTTTTTATGATGCTTTTTGTCTCTCATGCTGGCTTTTAGCGAAGTGCTCACTGGAACTGGAAAATTGTGCGAATATAGTGTGTATAGTCAGTTTATGCTACATTTTCCAAATGACTGCCTCCCTATGAAGGATTAAGCTAAAAATAAAACTTGAGAGTCGAACGAACCAATTCATAATCCATAAAACACGATATATTTTCCATGTCTCGTATATATGCTTTATACGAATTATTCCATGCTTTCCAAAGCACAAAATGCGCGTTTTATTCACTGGATAAATTGGGGAAATGGGGAAAGTTCAGACTTCAACCCGCATTGTCCAGGAATAACGGAGCAGAATGACAAATCCATGTCTTCTTGAATGGCAGAACAACAAGGAAGAAAAGTCTTGGAAATGCTGTAATGGATGAACACTTTGACTTCCATTGCCATTTTTTTTTACACATTTTCCTTTTACACAAATGTGCAGATTCAAAAACTGTTTCCCGAAAAAAAGGGAAATGTTTTGAATTTTGTATGAGAATCGTTTATAAAAAGAAACTCTGAGAGATAAAAAACAACCCGGAAAAGTGTAAGTGTCCTGTGGATCAACACGGATGCTACATGAAACCTTGGAACTTGTCGGATGAAAGGAAACCTTGAAAGTTCACATTGTTTTTCCAAGCAAATCCATCCGAGTCAGCATTCAAAATCCGTGTTTGTCCTTGCACAACCTCACGGATCAGCAAGTATCCGGAATCCGGAACACTGGAAACAGGAGCTAGAAACCCGAAAGTCTGCAACTAACTTTATTTCCACATTTCACATTATGGTACTCTTTCCGTTACTTCACAACTTCATGATATTGCATGACATCACTTTTCTCCTTCCCTTTGCGTTATCCAGTTTTATTTTATAAAAATTGGATTAGACAGCTTGAGAAGAGGAAATGAATCGTTCTGGAAATGGGGAAAGTGAATTAGCTCAGTAGGGAACTAATAAAATTCAACTTTATAGGGAAAAATTGTTTATCTGACTTTGATTGAGATTTCACATGAGAAAAGTTTTTCATGCTGATGCTAACGAGTAAACATGTTCTCTCTTCTTTTGGTGACATAATGTCGTATATGTCACTGAAAAAGCATATGAGCAAAGCAGAATGTCACATATCTTTATTTTATTACGTCACTACCATTTTTTTGCAAACATGAAAATTCATTGTTTTAGCAATACGATGACCGTCATGTGATTTGATGTGCGAAGGAATGTCGTTCTTGAGGGACTGAAGAAGAACAAGGGCAATCGAAATTTTATATTGAATTCCAAAAGAAGAAATTTCCAGTAAAAAGTTCCAGTGAAGACATTTTCTGAGATTTCACCGTTTGGAATTGAATGAGAAGAATGTTGTAAAGTATTAATATCAAAAAGTGAATCTGTGGGCGTTGCTGCTGTAACGCTTTTGACAGCCTGTTAAAGTAAATTCAGCGTGAGTAAAAGACGGAGAGAGAACGTGGGAAAAGACGATGCGACGATGACTTTGGGTTCCTCGCCTACGTCGACGTTTTACCCGCTCTTTGAAAAGACAATGAGTGAAAACAACGAAGGCAACAGTCACGGTCACGATCCAATGAACATTCATTTTGAAAGACTTCCAGCCTTTCGTTCCACAACCACCAACCTTTTGCATTCATTCCTATATAGACTTCATTATAAAGTGAAAGATGTAAAGTTTGAGTTGCTGGAAATCACTTATTCCTTTTACCATTTACTACACTATTGCTCTCTGTGAGAATATATTTCACTTTACGCTTCACTGGAAGGGTTTTGGAAACTTGGGAAAGGAGAAGGAATGTCTCCGGAAACTTAATACACTATAGAAGCTCCTCAACATCCGATGAAGAAAGAAGTTCCAGCGGAAACAACACTGTGCTGGAGGAACACAAAGCACAACGCTGGAGCGGAAACTACTTTGTTTGATAAGTAGTAATCAAAATCTGTTTTTGGAATGTACAAGGTTGTTGTTCATGTGGAAATTGAAAAGAACGGGTTCTTCTCACGATGACGACAAACAAGAAATTGCAAACACAGTACTTAACTATGACCTTCGTTTAAATTAGTACGTAAAAAGCATCAGGATTCCAACGTTCTCCAGTATTTTTTCACAAAATTCAAAATTATAGAGGATTTTCTATTGTAATAGTTCGTCGGTCGTCAAAAGGGGTAGGAGAGGAGAGACCCGCTTTCACTTGGTCCAGGTTAGGTTCCAGAAACAAAAGTGAAAGTTGAAAGAATCTTTTTAGTATGTGACGCAAACCGCGTGGAAAGGAGAAAAGGTTCCGGTTGCCAATTATCCTCGCTTTTATGTTTCAACTACTAGTGAGAGTTCTTCATTCGATTGATGTGAAGAAAAAAAGTTGGCGTAGCCGAAAAAACCGAATACGGTAGTAGCATATGGACAATTCGACTTCTTTTTCCAGGATGATAGGAAATAAAGAGAAAAGAATGCGATTTCTCTAGGCGGACGAACCGGGTTTCTTCTACATTTTTTGCAAAAAGTCAGTCTCGTATAGGGAACTGAAATGCTTTTCTGTTTCGATTTGTAGTGATGTCCTCGTCCTTCCTGATGTCCGCTTTGTTTTAGCATAGCGAAAGTTGAAGGAACCAACCCGGAGAGAGTTTTCATAGGAATTCCATTCTATGACCAAAGCCCCACAGGAAATTGACTTTGGTAACTCCATCGATTCAATTTGGATAGTGTTTTTTTGCTCTTGTCATCATGAATGATCATTTATACGATATACCTCTATTTCGTTTTTACAGTAGTCGAATCGTCGGATATCGAAGTTTTCGGTTTTCCATGGTCCACAAAATATGAATGACCAAATGTTAAGTGTTAAGTAATTAAGTAAGCGACAACTGCAATTCTAATCTAATATCTATGTCTTGTAACTTCGTCAATCGTCACTTGTCTATGCCCTTTGCCTTTGTCATCATTCTTCATAAAATCATGATAAGATGATAATCAAATTAACCATACAATCATACCATTTACCATACCAATTACCAATACCATACCATAACCATAACCATAACTATAAAATCCAATAACCCAAAACCCGAGAAATCAGAACATAAGTTAAAGAAATGCCAACTTATTTCAATTATATATGCGAAGTACATTTTAAATAATTCTCATTAAAGTCCCACTTGACTTTGAACCTATTGAAAAATGTTAGTCAAAAGTCAATCAAACAATCAAGGTGTTAATAACATATGGAACTGATGGAACAGACTGAATTATTATTTATCGTTATCTAAAATCCAAGATTGCAGACTGTACTCCTGATCACTGATCGTGACATTAAACAATGGATTACACCATGAAGGTCAACAGGGCACTCGTGGACATTTTTGTCAAAAGGATCGCCCGATAGGGTAGAAATGTATAGAATCGTAGAATGTATAAAATGATTGCATTCCCTGTTCAGTTTCGCTCGTTACCTGACTACTACGTGAGACTGAGACACTCGTGAAAAAATGTCGACGAGAACGGGAGTCCTTGCATTGCTGGCACTGGTGTGTGCGGTGTTTGTGGCAGTTACCGCAATGCCGCCACAACCCATCGTACTGCAACCTCCAATAAAACCATTGAAAGACTGTAAGTTTGCCAATTCTCAGTGTAAAATGTTCTATTCACTGTATTCACACGTGACATGACATTGTTGAATAAATATTTGTCCATTTTACATACTACACGTTCGGCTACTCAGTTTCCTCGAGTATGTTTGAGAATATTTTGACAGAAATGGGTAAACAAATCAATTACAGACAACATTTCAACGGAGGAACTCATGCATATTCCCGGCCCTGACATGATCCTCACGGATGAACAACAAAGTTCTCGCTCTGGCATCATTGGCGAACGTTACCGGTGGCGAGGAGGACTCTACATGCAAATTGACAGAGCATTCTGTAAGATGACAAGAAATTGCATTCATATATAATCGATTTTGCCAAATGTAAACCTGTCAGTTGTGATGAGATGTTAGGAAAATATAAGTCCGTACTAAAATACACTCTTTGTGACATTTTGTACTGGAATTGTGTAGCTCGAGATGAATTTCTTTCGATCAACGCTGCGTTGTACGATATTCATGCCAAGTTGAAGTTGTGCATTAACATCTTTATGTGGCCACAAGGCTCAAACCCTGCGGGAGACTATGTCTTCATTCGAAGAGGTCAAGAACGAACGGGTTGTTGGTCTTATGTCGGAAAACAGGGTCAGTGTACACTTTTGAATCATTAAGTCATGTTCATGTCCTTGTCATTTCATTTCATAGTAATTTTGACAATGCTGAATGCACGTTTCTTGTTCTTTGATCCCGACCGACGATGATGACGATTCATGGAATCCAGGCGGTCGTCAGATTCTTAATTTGGAAGTCAATGCTGGATGTGTTCACTACGGAATTGTTGTGCATGAAACAATTCACGCATTGGGTTTCTTCCATGAACATTCGCGATCTGATCGTGATGATTACGTTCTGATTCACCGGGAAAATATTGCAGAAGGTATTTATAATTTATTATCTCATTTACCTAACATCGCCTACATCGCCACGACGGTGCTTTGCTTTTTAACAACAGATGAGGGACTTGAGGGAGCACAACTCACAGATTTAATTAATAATTAGTCATATTTTTCAAAATGTAAAGGCATGGAGTACAACTTTGATAGATATAACAACACGTTTGCTTTCGACGTTCCCTATGATTACACCAGCATCATGCATTACAATAAAAACGCCTTCACTAAGAACGGTCAAGACACACTGACCTCAAAGGTATAAAGTAACAATTATTATTTAAATTCGTTGCGATCTCTGTGCGTAAATTATTAATATTGTAATTATTTGATTATAATTGTATGATGAATGATGTAGAATGGAAGCTTAGTGGGAAGTCGAGGACACATGACCGATCTTGACCTAGAAAAACTACACCGGATGTATTGCTAAGAAGTCAAGTGGACACTCGAAATGAATGCTAACTAAATATTCATTTAAAAACTTAATGTCCAAATCACAAAATTCAAAATAACAGACGTGAAATAAAACCAATAATGAATCATATAGTTTCATATTCCAATACAGGTTTTATTCATCCCATACTCGTCATTAACTGCATAATTCAAATACAAAAAAATGACAATGCAGTAAAACACACGAGGGTCGAATGGTCCAATTTACTTCTTTTTCGACACACCGACAGTTCTTCCTCGTCGGCCGGTAGTTTTGGTATGTTGACCACGGACACGGAGACCCCAGTAATGTCGCAGACCACGGTGAGCACGGATCTTCTTCAATCGCTCAAGATCTTCACGCAACTTGGTTTCAAGGTTATTGGAGATGATCTGTCGATTCAATATATCACAATATCAAAATCAATTCGATTCGTATACAGTCTAATATACAATACAATACGTAACAAACAATCTCGGAACATAAACGTCAACATATCAACTCAATGGGCGTTTCAAAATTCCATTAAAATCGTACCTGAGAATATTTACCATCCTTGATATCCTTTTGTCTGTTAAGGAACCAGTCGGGAATCTTGTATTGACGAGGATTGGACATAATTGTAATTACTTTCTCTACCTGGAATTCAAACGCAAACAAATCAAATCGTCACAATCGTCATCAACAGTCATTATTGTTTTTAAGTAATGAATTTGGATTTATAAAAATTTTAATTATGGATTTTTGGAAACTGACCTCTTCATCACTCAATTCTCCGGCTCTCTTGCTCAGGTCAATGTCGGCCTTTTTCAAAACAATGTTTGAGTATCGTCGACCAATTCCCTTAATGGCCGTCATTGCAAACATAATCTTAGTTTTTCCATCAATATTCGTGTTCATCACACGAAGAATATGTTGGAACTTGTCCGGTATCACGAGCGACTATTGAAAAAACACAAATTGAAATTTTTAATCTTTTACTTAACAGTGGTTATATTTTTTAAAATTCCAAAGTGTCCACTGTCACAAACAAACAGCACAAAGAATTCCAACTTCCCAACTTTTTATATTTTGAAATTTAAAAAGTCAATAAAATCACACATTGAACAAGTTCTACTTACCATCTTGATCTTGTCTACAAGGGAGGTTGGGGTACCCTTGGTTAGAAAATGAAAAAGTTTCGAATTTGATTCAAAATTTTAAGAAAATTAGAGAAAAAGCCTTCCCGTTCAAAGCAGATGGACTGAAGCTGAAGGACTGAACTGAACCCAATTGCCGACTGTGGAAAGTGTGGTCGGTCGCAATTCAACATGGCGGATCGCGCCTGGAATTCAATTCCGCGTCTCAACAAGCCCCGCTCGCGTTCTTACTCGAACTTGATGACCGAGACCGATGCACAATGCAGCTGCAGTTGCACGTATTTATGATTCATTTTATGAATTATGAAAAACAATTAAAAATTTTTGAACTTCAGTTTGGCCCATAAATTACAAAAATACAACAAAAAATTGATTCAGATTCAAAACTATTGAATTACTAATGGGTCACACATTACGTCACTAATAGTATAATTTATTACTAATGAAATTCTGAAATGATAATACTACGATAAAATGACATTTCTCAGAACGTCAGAACGACAATATTGAATGTTAAAATCCTGCGGGGTTGGTGGTTAAACAATAATTAAAGGGAAGTTCATAATATTCATTAAATTCATTAGCCGTATGTACAAGTCAACAAGTGTACAACTTAAATTAAAGCCACTATCAATAAATCGATTCCTTTACGCAGTTGTTTTAAAATTGTTCAGCTGATATTAAAAACAAGTTCATATATAAATGTAAACGAATACAAATGGGACACGACAAATGACAAACAGTGAGTTCAACAATAATTTAGCAATTATAGCATTAACAATTAACACAATACGACACGAGAAGATCATGAATAATAATAATACGTGACGGGTTGAAAGTTGAAACATTCAATAAAAATGATAGAGATGTGAATGTGATGCCTTAAAAGATTCAGTGTTTAATGGCCAGATTTGAATAGTCCTCGAGTTGCACTGGAGCTTGGATTGAATAGGACTTTGTGAATAGCTGAGATGTCGGGTTGAATCTTGATACTTGAGGATCCCTTAGGAAGTTTTACGGATGCTCCAGTTGCGGATTTGAGAGTGGATCCGCTCGGTCCTTCAATAAACACTCTCATTGGTGATCCATCCAGTAATCTATTGTGGTAAGCTTCAATGGCCTTTAGTGCATCTTCTTTCCTTGCGTAGACAACTTCCGCGTGACCGGTGGATGTCATTCTTCCACTCAGAATCGGTCCGATATCACTAAAGAGCTCCTGTGAATCCAAAGTGAACATTGCCCATTGCGAATCATGAAAAATTTCATAGCATCTTAAATGGAAGATGAATTTGAACTATGAACATACCGTGATATCATCTGATGTAACCGAAGGTCTCAAATTAGACACTTGAATCTTGCACCGATTAGTGTAATCCAATCTGGACTGCACGCTTGAGCTGATGCGACGAGGTTCGTCTTCATCCATGGCTTCATAATCGCGTTCGCGTTGTGATCTGTGAATGAAACGAAGAAGATCATTATAATTAATGCTTGTACCTACTTATATATTCATGTAGATTTTAATGAAGATAATAATTTTATTAAATGTTAGATGAGAATGCTCACCCTCTACTCAAGAAGGACCTGTTGTAATGAACAGAAGGAGACGTTTTCGTCGTGAGCGGTCGATCACGATCATAACCTCCACCTCCAGTTCCACGACTGTAACCTGCAGCTGGATTGCTGATAGTTCTTGTCAAGTGAATCCCTCCCGGAGACATGCTTCTTGTAACCGGACGTGGGGCGGGTTCATATCTTGGATGCACATGCGATGGTTGAAGATGAGGAATACCAAAAGCATCATTCATAGCAGAACGGAAAATGGCCGGAGCCGGAGCGGAAGGATACTGCCCAGCCATATAATCCATCGGTGGATTGTGAGCGAAGTAACCCTCACTGTGACTTTGCTGTGGTACAAAATAATGATCCGGCGGTGGTCCAGGCTGCATTTGCCTCTGCATCGGCATATGAATTGGTCTTCTTGGTGGAGACACATCTGCAGTAATCTTCAAATTCGACGGAAGCTTTCCCGTCATCTTTGTCTTCAACCCTCTTGCCCGTGCTGTAGACAGTGCGACGGGTTTCTGTCGCTGCTTCATTTCAATCTTCTGACGAGCATCCGACACTCTTCCTTTTGCTACTCTCTTCAGATTGATCTTCTGTCTTGCATCCGTGATTGGGCCGCTGTTCACAGTATTCCTCTTTAATACACCCAAACGTGCTTTCACGCCCGATTTTCCAAGACGGGCTGCAATCGCAGTTCCTCCAATTCGGCCCGCTATTCCACCTCCAGTTCGGGCTGCTATTCCACCCCGACCTCGACCTCTTCCCCGTCCAGCAGTCCCGGGACTACCAATCCGATCACGAATTGACCCAGCTACTGCCATGTCAAAACTTCGACCTCCAACAGCCCCTCTTCGCATTGTTATAGTAAGGATATCCCCTTTGTCTTCAACGCTTAAACCAGTCTCAGCAATCTGTAACTCACTCCTTTTCGACAATTTTCCTGTTCTCAGATGATTTTCAAAGGCGGAACACCTGAAATCAAAAATCGAAATTATTAAGATGCAACAACGCCACTTATCTTATTTCAAATAAAATAATCATAACATATTACAAATGAAAACAATCAACAGATTGTTAGAATTTATCAATTTCACCTTTCAAAAATAATCATAACATCATAACAAATGGAAACAACCAACAGGTAATGGACAAAAGTAAAATTGTTAGAATTTATAATTTCACCTTTCAAAATGGCTCAACGCTTTCTTTTCGACCCTGTAAAATATTCAAATTCCCTGTTTCAACTTTCAATCCTGCTTTCAATCTCCACGTTGAACAATCGGTCAAAATGTAATTTTGATGCCTTTTGAAAAAAATACTAATTAATTTTCAATTTTGAAAAACCAAATCC
>JABASF010001606.1:0-20602 GCA_019776145.1 Harlomillsia oculata
CTATATATATATCAAATACTCCTGATTTCGGACTTTCTTTCCCTATACCAAAAATATGTTTTGTGCTGGCTCTTCACAAAAAAGTGTGTAATGAATTCCGTCTTCATGTGTGAAAGTGACGAAAATTGAAGTCATTTCGTTTCCTTTTTATCACTGAAAAAAAGTTGGGTGATGTTTGAATTGACAAAAGTTTTTAGCTCGTACTTGTTCATTTATGCATGAGCAAACGCAATGTCACATGCGCCCTTTTGCAAAAGCCTTATTCCAATTTTCTTAGATTGGCAAAATGGTAACGATTTCTTTCATGGAATGAAATTCAACCGGAGCAAAAAAAACGCTTGTTTTGCTGCAAATTACTACTATAGTACTATATTTATACAATATCGATGCAGTGGAACTCAACCTGGAAAAACTTTACCGATTGAACATAGAAAAAAATATACTTTTTTACAACTTTTCTATTTGCCTGTAACAAAGAAGGTCAACCAGCTTCAAAAAATTCGATGACTCAGCTAAAAACATACAAAAAGGTGTCGCAGACAAAATATGGGTTTAAAAGTGTCAATGTCAGACACAAAATTTGTCACTCACTCTCTTCGTGACGATGTCCCATTACAATAATTTTATAAGTGTGGGTGAAGTTTGTCTTTTGGTTCCACATTAGCATTTTATGCTAATAATACAATTCGCGAGTCCAAAAGGTAGCGTTTTATGCAGTCTGGTTCGTATCTTTTGAGACAAATACCAAATACGGCTTAATATGGCATGTCAAGTCAGATTTGACTGCGTCAGCGTCAAGCGTCAGCTTGTTGATGTTGACTACTTTTTGCATGCAAGTTTGTGGGCGAAAATGACTTTGAGTACAGAACTCAAGCCAAGAAATAATGTGTAAGGAATACATCACCGAAATACTAAAATACTTAAAATAACACAAATAAATCCCCAAAAACTTACTTTTAACGAAGCCGACGAAAAGGAAGTCTTGCACAATTTCAATGTCTTGCAAAAATATCGGCTATTTCCCAAAAAAATTACTAAAATGCACCGAAAAAAAGCACACAAGTGTCGACAACCAGCGAACTCACCAGAAAAAAACGATGTGTCGAAGAGATTTCTCCATCAAACACCAAAAATAAAACACAAAGTAAGTAAAGCTAAGTCAAGTCTCATCTCGTGTCTGATAGTGAGTAAAGTATGCTCAAATGCTCAACTTTTACTTCACTTTGAATCTCTTTTCACGATGCGATGAGGGACCGACTGAGAAGAGAAGACACGAGGCCATTTCCTTCCAAACTGTCTTGAATGCGAAAAAAATCCTTGCAAATGTTCTCCCAGTTTCTACAAGTAATGTTGTACTTTTTGGCTTCCTTGTGCAAAAAAAAAAATCGGCAAAATCCCTCATCATCCCCCCAAAACAGACACCCAACGTTGCGATCGTTCACGTTTGTAGTGCAGTGCAGCAAAGCACATTATTCAGCACAACAAGAGAACTTTGCGTCTTTTTGTCTCTGCGAGAGAGCGAGTTAATTACGGAGCTAATTATAGATTCGCCACGTCAAACGGTTTTAGCTTCAGCTGTGCAAACTGTTCAGAAAATGTGTTTTTTAAAGAATTGTATTACGTTTCTGCGTGACGACGACAACTCTGGTCATTTTGTCAAAGAAGTGTAGTTACATTAGGTTACGTCACTGTCACCCTTGGTCGCCTACTGCCTACACACAGAGGACGAAAAAGCATTGTTGACAGCTATTTTGCGGACGGTCTTATTGTTCCGAAAATCGATTATTGGACTTAATGGACAGTGTATTTCAGACTTGTCATTCATTCCACTTTCACGCCACGTTTTCTCTTCAGTCTTGTCACAAAACACAACAGGCGAGCTCACATTTCCAAATAACCCACCAAGTACAGTCCTTTGGAAGCAGTACGCGGAACGATGACGATACGAACCGGGCAAAATGAGAATTGACTCTTGAGAAGTCCTTTTTCTCCCTTTTATGGACTTTATGAAGCGTCGATGAAGGACACAAAACACCAAACACGACGTAATATTCGAAATGAATTGATTCCTACGATTCAAAAGCAAGGCTTATAATATACGCTTCTTAAATGAAATGCTTGCTATTGTCATCCAACCCGCATTCAATTTTGAGTCTACTACGTAGTATATACATATTACGTACCGTATTTGTCAATAAAATTGCTAATGATTTTGTTTGAAAGATAGAAAGTCAATGACACGTCGACGATGAAATTTTCAATATTTGTCAGCAAAATGGAAACCGAAAGGAAGGAGAGAGAAACTGAAGATACGATCTGCAATTTTTGGCAATGATAGGAATAGGAATGTGATTTCGTGTTGGTTTGTAATGAACGAGAAGTCTCAATGCGGAAGAAGGATTTTCTCGGGGAGATTGCAACGCACGGGTGCACAGGTTGCCCGTTGTCACGAAACTGACTGCCAGGTCGCCTGTTCCACCCGCTTTTGAGTCTGGAAATGAAATGAAAGCAAGCAAGAAAAAACCAAGAGCACAAAGTCTGTTTTCTGGAAGACTCCACTTCGTCTTCATCGTCTAATGCCCGAAACTCCCTCATGAGAGAAACGAATGGTACGAAAAGGGAAGTTCGCAGTTCTGCCATAATATGCCATACTGCTTTTGCTTTACGCACAGGAGCTTTCGATGCTTCTAGCTGCTTGTTCAACTATCAACTTACGATTTATCAGGAGGAGGAATACCCGGGTATTCTGGACATTCTTCTCGCAAGGACAAAAGACTTTATACTACTAGTACTCTAGAACAGTAAGCCAGTTGTTCGTCTTATAACGTCTTTCGTCTGCTCTCTGGCTTCACTGAGTGCAATGTCCATTCACATTGCTCACTTGTTCTGGTTCCCATGCAATGTTCATTTCCGCTCAAATCAGTTCAATCTCCACAGAAGCTTTTTACTTTTCGGAGCAGCAATGGCAATGTGCACAAATGGAACAGATAACCTTCGGGTGTTTCAGCCATATCTCAATGACTCTTCTTGTCTTCTACTCTCTGGCTTTTCTTCCCTTTTGCAAATTTCTCAAGGTTCATGCACTTGGTCAATTAGTCTTTGCCAAAAAGAGTCCAATACAATATTTCAGCAGCGTCTCTCTGTCATTAACTATATAATCTAT
This sequence comes from Harlomillsia oculata, assembly GCA_019776145.1. NCBI lineage: Eukaryota > Metazoa > Arthropoda > Collembola > Entomobryomorpha > Oncopoduridae > Harlomillsia > Harlomillsia oculata. Next base: position 3,164 of record JABASF010001606.1, read on the forward strand.
GTACATTTTTATAGTGTACAACACCATTTATATACCTCAAGTCCAGGTCTATATCGTGTATCGTCTCCATTTGCAAAATTGATAAACCACATATTTATATATAGTTCAAAAAACTCAAAATTTCACTTTTTCTGCATTTTTCAAAGTTCATATTCATACTGCTTTCCTGGCTGATTAAAATAAATGACCCATAAGAAAAAAGGTGTGGGAGGAGGAAATGATAAAAATAACGACGACACTCCGAAACGACAGCATAAGAAAGAGAATTGTAAGAGCGAGAAGAATATGAAGGGAAAATGGCATCATTTCCACTTTCTTTTTTTGTCTTTTCCACTTTTTTATTTTATCTCTACGCATTTGGACAGGAAAAACGGAAGTGGAACTTGAACTAGTGATTTGTGTCTCTGTTACCTCAAATGGAAGGAACAACCTCGGGTGGAATCATATCACACATATTGAACCAGAAAAAAAGGGAATCCCGCCTCTGTGCCAAATGCAGGGACAAAAAAATGATAAAAAATAATGTGCGTGTAATGTCCCTGAAAGAGAAAATAAGGTGTACGAAAAAAGTTTGCTATCAGTTTAATCGTACGCAAACGTATCTGAAATAATATACCGCATTTTGAAAAACGCAACCGGGCTTGTGGACTTGTCGTTTCATAAATCAAAATTATGATTTTAAAAAAGCTAGACAACGAGATGAGTAGCGAGTAGCGACGAGGCAACCTTTTTGCTAGAAAAGGTATTTAAATTCTATGCAAATATTTGCGTAGACCTTTTCTTTTGCCTTTTACGTAATAAAAGTTTGGTTAAGTAGCTTTTTAGCTCAAAATAAAAATGTAAACATTGAATAAATACTCTTGTGAATATAATGCTGTTATGAAGAGAGGAAAGGCTGGATATTTTACGGTAATTTATGCTTTCAAGTGTGCGTAATTGCAGGTTGAAATGAATGAATCTTGAAGGTTGAAATGACGTTGTCAATTTAGTTAAATGTCAATCTGATTAAAGGGTGTCATTTCGTGTCAGTTCTAGTTGAGTCAAAAAGTCGACGTCATACATAATACACAGTTTTTGAGGTTTTGTTCGTCCCAGTGTTGATTTCGGATCCGTGGGAACTCAAAGTTTCAATTTTTGTCAATATGTTTTCTGAATATCAAGTTCTGCAGAAATGGAGAAAGTACACGAAATTCAGTGACATAGCATGGAAAGTCTACGTGGACAATGTGACGAACAAACATTTCGAAAGACTACTCCGTTTGGGTACAAAAGGGATGCCATTTGTTCACCAGTTTGGTCAAGTGTCCCCACGGGACAGACTGGTCTGGCAATACAATCGGAATAAATGTGTGAAACTTGGAGTCACTTTACTTCTGTGCTTTGCTAGCATGGTTTTCATAGCTTGGCAATTGTCACAGTTTGGTGACGAGTACGCGGCCCAAGGGAACTTTCTCACTTTAAGTTTACATCAATATGAACTGGTGGGAAACTTGTCAGCTCTGGTGAGCACTTATCATGTCGTAATGAAAGCACCAGAAATGGAAGAACTCATGGTGAAAACTCTTCAACTCCGAGTTCAAATTGAAGGTTAGCACGTCAGGAGTTAATTTTTAAAATTCAAATTTTTAATCACTTTCACTCAATTCTGAGCAGTATTTTAAAAAGTAGCATACGTTTGTTTAAAAACAGTACTGGGTGGACCAGTCCGCAAAGAAAAAAGCGAGAAACTCCTGAAATATCTGTACATCTACGTATGCACAACGCTCATACCAGTCGGGGGTATATTCCTCGGACTCTACTTGGTATTCCCAGATAATCCGTATTACCTATACGGGTTGACCAAATGGACAGCCGGGCATTGGCCACCGGGAACATCCTTTGTGGTCTTTGTTACATGCGGCTTTTGGGAGTACCATCAATTCCGAGCTGGAAGTGCCGCTTGGATCACTGTCACTTGGGTTTCATCCAACTACATGCAAACGACAAAAGAACTCCTGGATATTCTGAAAAGTGACAGTCAGTCCATTCGGTTTGATCGGATCCTTCATCTGTACAATCAGATGCAAATCCTCACCAAGGTTCACAATGACGTGTTCGTCACGTCATTCTGGTGTCCAATGCAGATGATCTTCGGTGGAGCCATTGTTGTCGGTGTGTCAACTGTCCTTATGCACGGGGCTGAACAGCATTGGCTCCACTCATGGATTTTGGCTGTCGGTCTCCTTGTCACCTCAGTGGCTGCATTTTTCTTTCTGACTTTTGCAGCCAAAATGCATGAAAAATCCAAGAATCTCAAACATGCTTTGCCTGTCAAACTCACTAAACTACAACTAAAAAAATTGAAAGCATATCGGTCACTAGCTGTAAAAGTCGGGTCGGCATATTTTGTCGACAAAGGATGTCCTTTAACCTACGCTGACATTCTGATTCAAATGATAATCTCAATGATGTTGTCAGCACCAGTGCTTTAGATGTTAGAATTCCCATTCCTCATTACGTCATCAATTTCCATTTTTATTTCCCTATCATGTAGATGTTCATGTAATGCAAAAAAGTCCGAACGAGTCACGATTCATCTCTAATCATTTAATCATCAAAAAATGCGCAAATTCATCATTCTCTATGGTAGCTTTATTTACAAGTTTACGTCAAAATAATGTAATACATACAACGCCACACATTAGAATTCTGTTGTTCAAAACTGAATTTCACGAATTCGAATCAAAATCATCCCGAGTGTGTAAATATAATTTCCATAAAGCATACAATATTCTACAGTAAAAAGCATGGGTTTTCCTACGGTCACTCTCACTCCGCAATTCGAAAATTTGTACGTATTAAGTAAAAAACTGATATGATATATTTATCAACTACAAACTCTAATGAATTCTAGTAATCCTAATTTCAATTCCTTATCAATTTCCATTAAAAGTTTAGTCAAAATCAACTCCGCAGTTCCGGATGTCGACATTGCATCAGCCCTTGAGAGAAGATTGCCAGAAGTTGGTCATGGAATTGAAACACGTCTCCAAAAATGCCAAGACGTACTGACAGAAAATTACAACCTTATCAACGTGGAATTTGAGGAACTGGACAGAAGTATTGAGGAATTACGATTTCTGTGTGAAAAATGTGAACGACAGGGAAAATCTCATTGCCAGAAGCAGGATTGTCGTCAACGTTATCGCGATGCCAAGTCGGCACTGGTAGCTTTCAAAAACAAAGTCAATCAAATAATGGAGAAAGTTGACATAGAAAGACAAGCCACAAAAAAATGGTTCAAAATGCAGCAATCTCAAGTGGGTAAATTGTACGAAGAAGTAAAAGAGAAATATCCATCCAGACCATTGCCTTTCATACATGAGGTTCATGAAATACTTGAATTTCCTAATGAAGAATGAAGATTTGAAGACAAAAGAATAGCACAAACGGGTATAAACGTAAAGAACATTTATCAGCAGAAAATAATCAACCGTGTCAAGTGGTTGTGCTCAAAAGTCGTAAAATATAAAAAAGGCTTAGAGTAACTAATTTTATAATGGACCGATAAGTTTAAAAGAATTACCATGCACAATTCTCAGACACTACTTTCCAGACTGAGTTTTCCAGACGGCACAGGATCACGAGCGAAAAGAAATCTCAGTTTTGTTTTTGACTGTAGCGAAGAAACAAGTGTGTCAGTCAACTTTTTGTGTCTGTGTCTAGACTTTCTGAGTTCAGAAGTATCAAAGATATTTGTATGCCTTGTTTTTGTGTTTTATTACGCTATTGTAATCTGAGTTACCAAAGTCGTTAATCAACCCATGTTCGTTTTCAAAAATCCTTTCAATAAAGATCGTGCGTATTAATCGTTACAATTATGGGATCTTCTTTTGCAGATTCAGCACTTAAAGCGTAAGAGATAACTCATTTCATATGCTAACATAAAATCTGTTATTGTTGCATTTTTTATGATTCTTACGATAACGATTCAATTATTATGCTACTGCATATATAGTAATTTTAAAATGTTTTCAAACAGTTTGAGAACTGAACTTGCCTCAGTCACACCCGATGTTGACATCCGGGCTTCCCTTATTCGACGACATGAGGAACTTGCACAAGAGACGACCAGACGCATTTCCCTTTTTCAATCCGCGAATTCAAAACTGGAAGAGATGTTGGAAATTTTGACAACCCTGGAAAACGAAAGAGAAGAACGCATACAAAAATTACTGGAACATCCTGTCCTTGCTAGTGCATTAGAATTACGCTCTCTCACTTTGAAGTTGGAGACTTTACTGGACACCTTTAAAATATTGCAGAAGAGAGTTATTGGAATGGGTAATGCTATTACACAATGGCACAAGCAACAAGCTGATGAAGTTCACAAATTGTCCAAAGAGGTGGAACGTCGTTATGGACCAAATCCTCATAATCGCCTTCAGATTCCCCAGGACCCACAATTTAATCTTTAATCAATGAGCAGAAAAGTCATCCTTGAATTATTTTTCATGAATTTCTTTTTAAAGCAAATTATAATGTTATAAAGCATTTTGTTTGCTCACATTTTGATGAATGTGTCTAGAAAATCATTTTTGCATATTAATTAGTTCCACAAACCACAACAACTCCAAAAACGAAAAACTGAAACCATATCAGGTCAGATGCCAATGCAATGCCACACTCCACTCCACTCCACGTCCACATTCGTAGACTCGTACCTACGTCGTACATAACCATGCTAAAAGACTATATTATATTATAGTATTGCATCTGGCGGCTCAAAATTGCATTAATACTAATTTTTGCAGTCCACGAGGCGATTCGCATCCAATCTATGTACTATAGTTTCAGTAAGGTTTTGGCACTAGGGGCGTTTGGTCATCGTCATCACTCATCACGTCATCACTCATCACATTATGTTGACTCATGTTGACTACTGTTCTAGTTTCAATTTTTATGTTTTGTGGCGTCGTTAAAAATCTATTACTTTAGTTATTTCCGTATTGACAAACTAGTTTCATTTATAGGGTCACAGAGTGTCAAACTGTAAGTCAAATGTTACATCTTTTGATAGTTCATTTTCGATTCTCAAATCCTTCGTTTGTGTCCACAGCATTCACGTTTGCTGTCGCTTGTTACACGTTTTGTATTGATTATAGTTTTCCTATTCATTGCTTCATTGGAATTTTAGGTTTAGCAGTTATACATAGGATCATTTAAAGATTTGGAACACGTACCAAGAAGGAATGAGTGAGAGAAAACCAGAAGTTAAATACGAGTAAGTTCCTGTAATGTGTGGAGTATTATTGTATATCGTGCCTTTCGTGACCTACAGCTGTTATCTGTTATGCAACCTAATTTTGGGTAATATAAATATAATAACTAATAGGTGGGGTATTGTGGACTCCACTACTTCCAATGACGACATTCGGATAACACTTCGACGGAGACAGCGCGAAATTCGGCGTGAAGCCAAAAGAAAGCGACATGTTTTAAGGGTCATGACACAACATCAAGGAGACATGAAAGCTAAGATGAAGCAGAGTATTTTGGAGACCAGGGCGAAACTGATTGAGCTTGGAAGATTCGATCCATCAACACATAACTCGAATGAGCCCATTATAAACATGCTTCGTGATCGAATCAGGTCCATGAGAGGATTGATTCGGCAAGAAAAGAATCAAGTGCGGGTCATCGAGAACGCTTACGATTCCTGGAAGGACGCAGCCTACGAAGAGATTGATCGCCGGGCTGAGGAAGAAGCTGTCGAATCGGATAACAGCGATGAGCCATCTGATGAGGAACAAGATCAGTGATCATGATCAGGGTCCCGATCATAATCACTTGCCATTACTCGTCACATTCTTCAATTGGTCAATACGAAAAAGTGTGTTCAAAAGTACCAAACAGCGACGATAAAATGAGTTTTTGTAATTAGCAGTGTTTGGCTTCTGAATTCGGTCTGAAAATTAATGTCGCTAGCCTACGTTTATATGGAATTGGTTTGGTTTTATATAAATATATCTGATCTGATGTAATTAATAAGAATAAACAAGTTTGCTTACTATAATAGTTTCACCGGGATTCATGCATTTCAATTTCATAACGTTTACGAGTGCTTCCGAGCCAATGCCATGAAATCAGTCGTATCAAGTTTAGGTTTTGAGATGTTGACGTTTAAAGGTAGTTTATCAATTGCCGATTGCAAACTTGCAAATCTACTAAATATTAGCACATAGCACATACATAGATACAGACCCACAAAGAAAGTCACAAAATAAAAGCTACACGCAAAATACCGAGCTCGACCTTGCTTCATTTATTGCCTATTACAGAAGAGTTTTTCTGACTGAGTGTCGAAGATTGAGACGACACGTTTCAGCGTGACCTTTTGTCCTGTTTTTAACTTACAGACAAGTGAGTCAACTCTTGTTTTTTTGTGTCTGCCAACAGAAAATAGACGCTATATTGTAGGCGCATACAGTACACAGCCAATAGTAAAAATACGCCTTTTGTGTTTGTTATTCAAAAATAACTAACTCATCAAGTCTTTAATCCATCCTTGTCCTATTTGTAAAACTAAAGTGGAAAATCGTACTCGCGCTCATAGTTTGCAGTTTTACGAGTCCTCTCAAGTAAATTCCTCGTAACATTCAAATATGTTTCACAACTCTAATTTTTGAATGACGTTCTATATACATATCAAGGCCTTTCTTTTAAGACTTTCACTTTACACGTAGTATGTAGTAATATTACTTTCACTTTGATGTTAGATTTAAGATTGTCTTTTGCACAATGCAAAGCAATGCAAGGAAACAACTATTTTAATGAATCAAAACTATCGAAATATAGTCATTTCATTACGGAAAATACAAATTGAAGATTGCGTGCTTTAAATGACGTGCTATCCCTGGTTACACATGATGAGGAGAATAAATGATATTGATAACGTGGTTGGCTAAGTTGAAAGTGACCATGGAACGATGACGCAAACCTCCGAGTCCTCCGGTGAAAGTTGATCCAAGAAAAAGGTTCGCCGCCTCAGGAGAAAATTGGCCAAAATTATTCTACCGGGCTCGGTTTGGGATGGAATAATCGTAATGGATAACATTTTACATTTTTAGGCTCTCAGAGTGAGACTTTCACTTTACATTTTACTTACACCAGTGTTTGTACAATCAATAATCAACCAATATGTTTGTAAAAATGTCAAAATAAAATGAGCTTTCAATTTCAGGGTACCAAAAAACATGACCATTTGTGTAACTAAAAGTCATGCTTGTTTGCTTGTTTATGAAATCAAAATTATACAATTTAGTAGCAAAAAATGTTGAATAACAAAGCAAAAATCCAAAGAAATAAAAAAATGCATGTGGTGTCTTTGTTTTCAGAATCCATGTCACCAGTCACCACGTCACCAGTCACCACCACTGCACACCAGACTAACCATAAAGCAGACCCACCCGGAGGCCCAGAGCGCAGGCGCAGACTCACAAGAGGAGCGGAAAGTCGAATTCTTGTCTTTGTGTTTTAACCTTGAGACGAAACAAAAACGACGAAATTAGTCGATTTTCTGCACTCATATAATATTTTGAATTTCAATTTCTTTTATTACGTATTTTTGTCTCTGGTCACACCTTTAAAAATCACAAAATCAGCAAGTTTTAAAACCCATCTGTCTTTTTCCGTCGAGTTACAATTACAATAATAAAATAAAAACTTCTCTTGGTAATTTTCCATTTCCAGTCATGGAATTTTCCCCTGCTCTTCAACGGTAAGAAATAAAAATCACTCGTACAGTTAAATCGTATTCGTAGCACATAGGTAGCATTAAAATAAAGCCTGTTTTTTAAAGCTGGAATTGTAAATGTAATTTCGGATTTTTGTTTTTCAAAAGTTTGAAGAATGAACTGGCATTGGCCAAACCGGACGTTGACATCTGGTCCGCTCTTGTGAGACGGAACACGGAATTTTTGCGGGCAGCAAGACTCGCAATACGGTCTTTGGAAGATTTGGAACAATCAGTTATGATGTTGAATGGTGCTTTACCTACTTGCCGGTCTCTCATCACACACGTTAAAGGTATTATTAAGGACGAGCAGCAAAGATTGTTGAATAAACGGAAACGTTCAGCTCGTTTACGTAAAGCGCTGTCCATCAAGGCGGAATTAGACGATTTAAATTACCGCATCTTAAAGGCCAAGGAAGACACCGCAGCCCATTGGACACGTGCAAAGCAGTGGTTTGAACGACGAGTTGCTCAACTTAATGAGTTGTCAGAAGAGGTTCGACGTCGTTACGGACCGAATCTTGGAATTCATCTTCGTCATCCCGAGTTTCCACAGTTGAATATTAATATTTAAAACATTAAAACCTTCATGCGACTGGTAAAAGGGGAACTCGTAAATGATTGTGGATTTGGAATTTTTATATTGGAAATTGGAATATTCTTCTACTTGCCCAAACAATTTAATAAATATTTTTCAGTCATAATCATTACGCAGAATTAAAATGTTGTTCATAAGTCCAGAAAACCATTTTTTACGTTGTTTTAGAACGTTTAGAATTTATTGTTTTTAGACGCTAAAACGGTTTTTTCATTTTTCCTGCATCCTTCTAATTATTGCGACTTTCAGTTCATACTTCATACAGCTTTGATGCTTTTGTTTGGACTTTGGACATCGACATTATTTGGCTCACATTTCGTAAAAAAAGTGTCTGAAGTCTGTCTGAACCTGAACAGTGTGAAGTTTAGCACTTGAGCATGCTTCCATGAACGCCTTCCATACGGAGGAGGTTCATCCAAAAACCCACTGGGTCATACTAGCGCAGCGCCATTTCCAGATTTCCCCTGTAATTTAACTGAACGGATGAGTCTTGTCTTTTGGAGTGAGTCTATTTTTTGATTTTTTGTGAAATTATTGAAATTGAAATTATACTTTTTATTTCTTTGTGTTTGTCTCGTGATTTCAAATTAACAGAGGCGTCAGGACGTCAGGTGCTGTTCACGAATCACCATCATTTAAATAATTTTCAAAGAGCTAAACCCAAAATTATTTTCTTTCAAACACGATTGTATGCGCTTCACAATCTTGTCCCTATATCATAGAAATAATGGCGTTTTCTTTTTCTCCTGCCCTGAAACCGTAAGAATTCATACGATATGCTTATTATTATTATTATTATTGGATATTATAATGTAAACCGTTTTGTGCTTTATATGTTCATGACTAATTTTGAAAACCTTGTTTTAAAAACTACTAGGTTGGAGAATCTGTTGGAAGCAGCCACCCCCGAAGTTGACGTGCTGACTTCCTTTCAACGACGATACGGTGAATTCGTACAAGAGTTTACACGACGTCGTTTGCTTTTGAGAACTTTGCGTTCAAAAGCAGAACATGAAAAGTCCGTAAAATTGAAAAAAGAGTTCAAGGACATGAGAACTAGCTTCATGCTATGGGAAACAAGACAAGTTGTTCAACTGTTGGACTTGGCGAAGACGATTACTTAACGTCGTTAAATGGACCAAAATTCGTTGCTTCTTTCTTCCAATCCAAAATTCTTCTTGATGCTCTAAATATTCTAACATTTAATCCTATAGGGACTTTATTTTAGATTGTAGAGACTTTAAAACTTGATTTAATTGAATTTGATGTGTGCTTTTGTTCCAAATAAATCGAATAAAGGTCCAATTCAAAACTTCTAAACTGTATGTTGTATTGTTGTATAAAATCATTTTACATGCATAATGGCGATAAAAAACACGTTTTTCAAAATGGTTAGACTGTTAGACATAGACGTCGTTCTAAATGACTACATATTTTGTTTATATTTTTAAAAAATAGCTAACCGTATTTCATCAATTCATCTAAAGGAAGACGGGGTTGTGTCCTGCTCCTGATGTCATAATGTCATTTGTTCATGGGGTTTTCGTTTTCTTTGGTCAACGAATTAAAAACCATTTCTACGTTTCGATCTTTCATCACTTTATGTCCCGACGGTTGAAAGAAGGGCATGAACATGGTTACCTCAGAAGAGGAACAAAGTTCAAACTTTGAAAAACTCGTACGAGTCCGGGAAGGGAAAAACACGCAAAGATGTCCGAATTGAGGAAGTTGTGTAACTAACATAATAATTATTGTATTAATTGGTTGTATGCAAAATGTTTGGCGTGACAATAATCTTAGTTTCCTAGTATAGTATATTGCGACCGACTTACGATACGACTGCTATATATCAATATTGTCATATTGTCAATATATTCATGCATAATTCAATGTTATTAAGAATTGTGCTTTCTACACAATACACCAGGAAATCAAAATCGTGTCAAGTTTTTGACTTCAAAAGGTGCAAGATTACATGAGTTGATTACTACTACGTACGCATACGCAACTATTTATGATAAACTCTTACATGGATAAACCCAGAGACCGCACAGTCACAAACGAAAGCGTGCTAAATTGCTTTTATTTGCGTTCCGTCTTACTCAGTGCAGTCCCAGAAGCAAAAACTTTTTAACAGTCTTAATTTCGACTTGTAACAAGTGTGAGTGTGTGAGTCACGTCAATTTTATTGTATCAGCCAAGTGTCGAGAGAGTCGAGTTCGATATACGTTTACAAGTTCAGAGAAGTCAATATTATTTTTGTCATTTGTATGAATGTGTCTTTGTTATTGAAAATTAAACCAATTCACAGAAGTCTTTATAGATCCAAGATCCTTGCTTATTTTTATAAAAACAGGTTGAAAAAGACTATCGTGGACGCGTTGGTAATTTCCAATCATGGGATTTTCTTCTCCTTCTACTCATTCTCTCGAAAAGTAAAATCAATATTACTCAGTTATCATAATAAAAATAATGCATCGTAGAAATATAAATATGTTTAGAAACTGTGCTATGTACCTATTCTACTGTTTTGATAATGATGATTGATGATTTAGTAATTTTAAAATTTTGTTCCGAAAATAAGATTAAAGAACGAACTGGGATCGGTCATTCCTGATATTGACATCGAGGCTTCCTATGAACGACGAAATTTTGAATTTGTTCAAGAGACCAGCAGACGTGTTACAATTTTGGAGGGTTTATTTGCAAAAGTGGATGAGTGTGTGGCAGAAATCCGAAGTCTTCTTCATCTGCAAACACACGAGGTTGAGGAAAGACCACTCAAACGCCCACGCTTGACGATCCCGATTGAATACAACGACATTCATTTGCAATTCCAAGCTATACATGAAAAATCCACGAAAGCAAAGGATGATCTCCTGATGAATGTGGAACTTTTTAATAAATGGCACGAGAAACAAATTGATCAACTTGACAAATTGATCGATGAGGTTATTAGTCGTTATGATAATTATGATATATGAACCAGCCAATAATAAGTCATCATCATCTTGATATGATGGTTCGCAGGCTTTCCAAATTAATCCTATAAAACAGTGAGGTCCATCTTTAATTAAGAGAGATTCAATGATTTGTATAATGTTATATTATGTTATTAAAGTCTTTTAAATTGTGAAGATGAAATTGATTAATTGCTAATAATGCTGATGGTATAAAATTATTAAATTCATTATACGATTTTGTATAGTAGTATAAATCGATAAAGTTTTGATGGAATGTGTTAATTTGACCTAACCGCGAAGCCATAATAAATTACTAAATGTTAACAAAAGTGCTCACTGCAACATTGAATTTTATTCATCGGCAAACGTCATAGCGGCAGAAGCGATTTGATCAGTTTAATTTACCATTTTGGTAAATGTAAATTGCAAATGCATGAAAGCTTTAGTAATAGCAAAGTTATATAACGTTCTTCGATTGCACCTCGATAGCAGTTTTTCAAGTTTCAGGATTTTCATACAACTTTCCAAATTGAGGCAAGGGCTTTAGAGTTTAGCTTTAGACTAGTGATTTTCTGATTCAAAATATATATATACACTTTATCATACGGAAGCCAAACATTCATAGCTCATCCAAAGAACAAACGCCTATCGATAGTAATCGCAAATGTTGAATTCATTAGTATAAATTGGCATTTAAAGATTTGGCACACGGTAAACTCAATTCCTAAGTTTCAGAGCTCGACATTTCGACACATACTATTGAATAATTCTGTATATTGTATAATACACAACCTTTGTGAGAAACCGTTCTATACACAAGCCAGCACGATAATAAATTCATATTTACAAATTAAGCAGTTTCCGCTCATACTTGCAGGATAAAAATTGAACATAAAGTCACAGAAACATCAAACATAGCATGCGGAATTCTGAGCTTTCTTTTGTTTTTCAGACCGACCGACGACGACCGATAATTGCGGAATGTGATGTGATGATGTGTGCAAAACCGTGCAAAACGAGGATGTGCAAATCTTGGCGTCTTGAGACTTGAGAGTCGGGACGAGACGAGAAGGGAGAGTCCACTCTTTTCACTTTTGTCACACGTCACGTCCACGTCACACTCGTCTAAATAACACTCTTGAAGCTATAACTGAATCAACAAGTCGTACAACAAGACCTTGGATTTAAAAATCAAAAAGAAAGTGAAAAGGTCCAAAGAATTGAAGTACCATAGACCAATACGACAACCTGAAGAAGGCTTCGTTCAAAAAAGCTAAATAAAGTCGTTTTGTGGTTTTATACATTCATATTTTTAGATGTTAATACTTTCAAACGTTTGCTTTTGTCTAAGCTGTTGATGTCGACATCTATAATTTTTCCATCTTAAGTCGTCACAAAGTGACAAATCATCATTTTGCTTGAATCATCATTTTAGCACAGACATATTGAAGCTTTGAAGCTCAGCTCAGTCTCGAAATCATATCACTGAGGGTTTGGCATTGGCACTTAATGTAGTGCTCGTGCTCGGTCCAGCTTTGCATTCCAGGGCGTTGTTTTACTACCGTTTTTGTGTCTCTTGGTGTCGTTAAACTTCTATTACAGTCAAAGTACTTTCCTTAGTGTTATTTGAGGTCACAGAGTGTCAAGTTGTAAGTGAAATCGTTCATTTCTTTTACTAAATTGAGTCTTTATTGAGTCTTCATTCTTCTTTTTTCATGTCTGACTTGCCTTTCTTGCGCTATAAAATTATATATCATAATTTCTCCTTTTTCAAGCTTTCTCTCAGACGCTTATTATTGTAGTTTTATTGTACGCAACAAGTGACCTTTTAATTAACTTCGAATTTATATTGATTAATGTAAAGATTTTGACGGCTTAAAACAATTGCAATTTGCAATCTTTGGAATTTCACTGTTACCATCTGGATTGGATTACTGCGGTGACGTGGCATTGCGACGGAATCATGGGCGGATTTTCGAAGCCAGCTAAACGGGATGTGAGTTCATTTAGGCTATTGTCTATTGTTTATTAACTATATTTCGTTCTTTATCAAATATTTGAGGATTAAATCCATGTGAGATGTTCCTTATGGGGGTGTACAATTGGCGATTTTGTTCATGTAAATAGAGGTGACAAAATTCCAATTGATGGTGCAACTCCTGATGTGAACATTCGGAGGTCATTTGTGCGCTTTTACAACGATCTGAACCTTGAAGACGAAAGAAGACAACAAGAGTTGAGTACTGCGATACAAAAGTTTCGTGTATTCATGAAGACAATGATTGAAAAATATAGTATCGAGACAAAGTTCACACGCGTGCAACTTGAAAACATGTACGACCCGGATGAAATTCGACAGTACTGGGAAATGGTAAAACGACGGAACCGGAACCGGAACCGGTGGTGGTCCGTGGATAAATTGATTACAGTCGAAGAGAGCAATTTGGCAGTGTTGAGAAACAACTACGTGTCCTGGAAACAAGAAAAGGATGAGGTGATGAGAGTCAGGGTTATAGAAGTTATGAAAAAATATAAATTCCGTAGTTTTGATGAGATCTTTCAAATTAACTAGCAAGATTTTAATTATTACTTTAAGAAAAGCTCATGTCAACTGATCTGTTCCAATTGGCTTCCAAGAGACAGGTTTCGTCAACTTATCGAAAAAGTCATAAATCCGGAAAGGATATTATTTGTGTAAAAGTGTTTATTTGTGAATTTATAAGATGGTACGAAATTATAATTTTGCAATACCTTGACCTTGTATTAACATTGGTTTTATTCAAACATCGGATGAAACAATAAAACCTAGTAATAACATTAACAAAACACGATAACTGCAGACATTATAACGTTATGTACGAATGCATCGACAGAATTAGCTGGGTAACATGTTAAGATATTGCATTAAAACTAGTACTATAGTTATGATAGATATACAAACTACAAACTGAAAGTAAGGAAGGAAGGTAAATTAACAATTCCATCCATTAGCAGAGACTGTTGCCCTTAACATTGATCACTTGACATGCTGACCCCATGGAACATAAAGTTGTGCATCAAACAATCTTGACTTGAACACAGTTCTTTGGAAGAGACGCCCAATTGGAATTATCAAGGCAAGAATGGCAACATACTGAACCCAAGCCCATTTGAGCATTGTCCACAAACCACTCCAGCATTCATACGTAACTGGACTGTAATGAACTTTGACCTTGATGACGAATTCTTTGTCAACTTCACTGTCCGTGGTCCACATTGAGTACGCGTTTTTTAACTGAGTGCTCACATTCCTCTGAGAATATTCGCGAATGATTTTGGCGAAAGAATAGTCATCAAGAGAAGAACTGTTCCGAGGAATCACTGGGAAATTGTATCTTTGGTCTCTCACTCGGTTCCACAAAGGTTGCTTTTGGACTAAACCCAAGTCTCCTATGACTTCCAATCGATTCTTGTCCACACCACCCCAACTGCCTTCCGAACTCATGTAAACCATCCCTTCCATTTGAAACCGTGCNTCACTCGGTTCCACAAAGGTTGCTTTTGGACTAAACCCAAGTCTCCTATGACTTCCAATCGATTCTTGTCCACACCACCCCAACTGCCTTCCGAACTCATGTAAACCATCCCTTCCATTTGAAACCGTGCATTTTCCTACAACGTTCAAGCATTCAGTCAACATTTCAATTCACAAAAATGTACAGTAACTGTAATAATCATTGCTTACAGTTAATTTGTAGTCAAATAAGAACATAAGGTGAACTCCAGTGACACGTTCCTTGTTTTGCAATGGTATGTAAATCTCAATGTCTAAAAAATCAGCGTGACCGTCCAAATTCTCGTCGCCTTCTCGTGACTGCGCAAGTAGAAAATCATGCAAAGTGTCACTGTCACTTTAGATTTGTAGCATTATAGTTGCAAGTGTAATTGTATTGACACTTGCTGTGAACGTCATACCATAATAAATGGCTTCAATTTGCTTTGGAGCATGGCGGAAAGTCCAGGAAAAGTAGTCCAGATCATTGTATCCGTCATTTTTGACCTTTGTAGGTCACTTCCGCCGGTATTACTCTCCGCAACCGTGTCCAGAATGAGCAAAGCTTCATGTTTGAACAGTACTTTTGGTTGTTCATGAACTAGTTCCAATCGTTTCCACAAACCTGGACAGTGAAAAATGTGTAAACGTACTTTAAGTTCATAAAAAACAAAATAATATAACTATTTCTTTTTAAATTATTTAGAACTTAAATATTGCACCTTGTGTTCGATAAGCTATCAAATAGGGGGAAATGAGAATCAGAATCATCATGACTATGTTGAACAAAGTGGCTTTTGAACACCAATGAGATCGATATTGAACTTCAACATTTTCACTGTACCAACCAATCCACCCCATTTTTCAAACTAAATCCGATCGAAAAGATGTTTAGAGTGAGGTTTAATAATGCAAAATTCGGAAGAATAAAAGATTATAGTTCAAAACCGCAGTTCGATCACATAAACGGGAAATGTTGAGCAGATGCGCTTTCCTTCATTCCTTTCCCCATATTTCGGCCTTTGTTTACGCTTCGGTTGCATAGTAACGTTTTTCCTGGTGCCTACGCTTACGGATGCAGATGCAAACGCGTCGTCGAATCGTCGACGTTTCCTTGGACCAAATAATGCAACTGTCTTTAGGAGTTTTTTTGAATTTCGTTATACATAATCACCAATATATTATAATAAATAGATCAATCAAAGTACAATAAGTTTTTGAAATGTTGAAAGCATTACAAGATATACAATTTCCATACATTATTTTTATAGTAGTATTACATTCCTGCTTATTTACATGAATAAATGTAAATATGTAATAAATTCATCAAATACAGTAAAGCGTATTAGCAGTCAGCACTAGCACTTAGCATTAGCACACGTGGAAGTAATTGTTGAGGAAGACTTCAAGGAGACGTGAAAGATATTCAACGTCCTTGTGAAGGTAATGGATTACAATGTCGAATCCTGAACGTCGGTTTTGTTGATGAGGCTTCATCTCCGTCTTCTCTGCGAAGGCATTGAAGCGCTCTACAAAGTGTGCATTGTTGTTTTTCGTAGGACCACCGGAATTGTTACGGTAGAAATCTTCAAAGTTGCATTTGAGATCTTGAAGATTGATGCAATATTGTAGAAACAGTTCACTCAGAGGTTGATTGAAATGACAGTTTCGGACCCATAAGTTTGGGATGGATTGAAACGTAAGACCAAATCCGGGACATTGTTCAAGGTTGCATAGCTTAAGTATTTTAAGATTCTTCATTGTAGTGATGAGGTGGTCGAGGTCTTCGCTCATAATGGCGGTATTGAACATTTCCAAACATCCCAGAGTACTTACTAGATGAACTGAGTTCATGACTACGAGACGTGGCCATTCCATTGGATGACTGCTCGCAATGCGCAACGCCGTAAGAGAGTCACATTTGCGGAAAATTCCCAAATTGAGGATAGGGTCTAGATAAATGTTTATGAATATAGCATTGTGAGTGAGCTGTTGATTTAACGCTTGAACATGACCATCTGACACTGCCATTTCGATGAACAACTTGTATCCTTTGAGAACGAGGAAGCACTCCGTCCAGAAGCTGTTGGATGCTGTTGGGAAGATACTGTACGGAATGTCTACATATTCAAACTGGAACTTTTGGATGAGCTGGTACAGTTTGCCGACATTGTTAGGGATGTCCAACAGATCCTTGACGAGGTTGATGCTCTGGTCCACGTTCATATTTTCACGCTCAGCGATGTAGGACACATACGTACTGTATGGATGATGAATTTGCATATACTTCAAAGTTTCGGAATGCTGAATGACGAAATGAGCCAAGCAGATTGTCAAAATGTACTCGAAGTCTAGAAAGAGCGGTAATGACCAAACGAATGTTGTCAAGTTCTTCAGCGTCATTCGTAGAATTGACGAGAGTGTCTTCATTGTCATTTCCATGATTTCATAAGAGTAGTCATCCAATGGAATGGCCACGTCTCGTAGTCATGAACTCAGTTCATCTAGTAAGTACTCTGGGATGTTTGGAAATGTTCAATACCGCCATTATGAGCGAAGACCTCGACCACCT